>VZRV01003994.1:2199422-2322475 GCA_013398115.1 Falcunculus frontatus
CCCGTGCCGGGGCCGCGCGCCCTGCCCCGCTGGGGGCGGGGCCTCCTCGCGCCCCGCCCCGACGGCCCCGCCCCTCCGCTCGCGCGCCCGAGCGGCTTCCTGAATGAACCCGCCCGCCCGCACCACCAAGGGCCTCGCTGATTGGCCCTCGGGAGGCGGGGCAGAGTAAGGGAGGTGCTGATTGGCCCCCGGGAGGCGGGGCAGAGTAAGGGCGGCGCTGATTGGTGGGTCGGGCGCGGCGGGCCCGGCATGGGGAGATAACGTGGGATGCGCACGTGGGCGCGGTGGCACCGGAGCGGGAACCGGGCGCGGCCAGGGAGCAGCGCGGCCCTTAGGAATCGCCCCGGTTTCCTTAAGCATGGTCTCGGCGGCTCGGAGCGAAAAGCCCCGGGACGGGGGTTACCGGCACAGGCGGCTTGGCCCGAGGCGGGACTCCTTCGCCACGAAAGGCAGCTCTGAGCTCCTGATCCAAGGAGAAGGGTCCGGGAAAGAAGGAAGGCGAGCTGGAGTGGCATCGTGCTGGGTAGTGCCAACAGGCCAGATAAACACACAGACATTGTGACTAAATACCAGACGGATCAGACATGTACAAATAGAATACGGAAGATAGTTAATTCGAAAAAGAGCAAGGTGGTTTTGCAGTGTATTCAGTGTTCACCTCTTTTGGCAGAGGACCAGCGGAGATGTCACCTGCAAAGCTGTGATACTGTATATTGGCACATGATTTACAGGCCTATTGTATGCTGTGCATCAAGCACAAAGTAACACTTTAGGACAGGTAGGACAGCTGGGACTTGAAAAACCTCTTGTGAAAGGAATGAGAAGCAGTGTACTTAACACTGAAATTAGACTGTACTGCTCTTCCATAAAATAATGCTGCAGCCAGCCAGCCCAGCATGGTAACTATGATTGGGAAGAGTTATTTTCTCCTGAATATTGATTTCCCCTCAAAAAAAAAAAATAGACTGAAGAGACTGAGGCTTTTTGGAATCGCATACTGCTGCAGACAATGCTATGATATGAACGTTTCAAGCTTCTTGATTTCCTTGTAGCTTCAAAACAGACTGTGACTTCTCCTTAATGCTCAAGATACAGTTAAATCTGCTTAGACTTCAGTATTCACCTAAGAAAAATGAAAGTTTAATAAAGCAACGAGAGTATTCCGTGTGAACACTCGTTTGTGTGGTTTTGCCCTCACTCATGTGCTTGTCATTGATTCCAGTAGAAGCCTGGCACATGGACATGTTCTTTTGGAGACTGGCAACGTGAGAACAGAAGGGTTTTCCATAGGTGCTAGCTGAGGCAGATATTTTAGTTAGCTTTGAATACCAGTGATCTGATGGGGTGTGTTTGTTTGTGGTATTTTGTTTTAACCAGTTAAGAATTGCAGTCCTATTTTACCAGGCAAAGGAAAAGAACTCGACATTGTCACACTTTCTAAATGAATGTTTTTGACATCTGGATATGTCCAGAAATGCTGATTATGATAAGTAAATATTTTAATTAATTTCAAATAACCCTCTAATTTATTACTTGCTTATTTGTGTACCTATGGTTCTTTTTTTATTGTTGTTTGTGAATAGAAGTGTATTGTGTGCAAATGTGAAACAGGTAGATTTTGACACCATGCAAAACAGTTGAGAATGTGATAACAATGTGGTAAAGAGACCAATGCTTGTGGAAATTAGAGATAATTTTATCAATGCAGCCAGTGAAGGGGAAAATGACATCAGGAAATATTGCCTTTGTCTGTCCCCAAATTAGACTGCTCCTTTTCAAAGTGAAAAGAATGTCTGGGAGCTGATAGAGTTCTTTTTCCCCCTGTGAAGCTCACCACTTTATGGAGTTACTCAGAAAAACATCTACTTTCAGCTCACCTGCTGTTTTGAGGAATTTATGTAGACTGTTCATCCTACATGCAGATGTCTCACCTGGAATCACGAGCCCCTTGTGCAGCTTGGAGCCAGGTACCGATTCAGTGGGGGAAGGCAGATCTTTACGTTATTGATTTCCCAGCTCCTTGCTCCAGTACTCAGGATATAGCTAGGGACAGGCCTGGGGCTTTACCATATGCACTTAGATGTGTCATCAACCAACAGATCTCTGACCACAAATCTGGCTTTTTTCCCCCTCTCTGGGTTATAAGATAATATAGAATGAAAAAAGTTTTAGTGGTAAAGTGCAGAAGTAAAAATATAGATCTTGGAGATACCTGTTTCTTTCAGTTTAAGCGTGAGAGGTTGTTGAGATGGCTTGCACACCTGCAGGTGGGTAACACATAAGTGGGGGATTTTCTAAGTGTTGTTTCCCTGATACCAATCAGTTGCATGTGGATATTTTTTCTCAAGTCACAGTATAAATTAGTGCCTTATTCTTATTCTGGGCAGAACAGCCCAAATGGTTATTAGAACTGAAACAAAAAAATGAGAATATCACCAACAGTATTGTCTGATCTGCTAGTGTCCCACAAAATACAGTATTTGACTGCAAAGTGATAGAAATAGAACAGAAATGAAACCTCAGAACTTAAATGTAACAGTGCTGCAAGGAAATGAACACTTTTAAATGTTGTGTTAAAGGGTAAGTAACTGCCCAAGCGTCCCTTAGGAACATTCACAGAATATTTCACACAAGTCTGACTATTGACATACAAACATACCAAAAGCCACAGCATTTCTGATAGAGTTCAGAAAACACGTCTGCAGAAGTTAGAAATTTCCACAACACTTTTTAATTGGACAATTTGTAAATTATTAGCAGCCTGGCGCTCCTGAGGGCACACTTTCAGCAGAGAGCCACAGGCTTTGACTGCACGGCTCCCATTAATGTTAATATTAAATCTTCATGCTGTAACTTATCCCACAGCGTGTAACACTACCCGCTGTTTTAAAGATAGGACCAGAAGTGCTGCACTGAAATACATAATGGGATAGAATTGAAGAGACCATAGAAACCTCATACTGGAGATGTTTTTTGAACTCATCTGAAACATCCTCATGATTTATTTACTTTGCCAGGAATGCCTGTATACTTAGCTCTTTCTGACTGAGGGCTCCAACCCCAGCAAAGTAGGTCTTCATTCTTTTTTCATTCTTCAGTGTGGGTAAACAGGCACAGAGGTCAACAGGCTTACATAAGGTCACGTCATGAGTCACTGCTGTGGCTAGGAATAGAATCCAGGAGTCCTCATTGCCACTGCTCTCGTCCAAACACTGCCCTGTACTCCTAAGTTAAAGCAGGGCTAATTTTATTTTTGCACAGAAAACAGGGTGTGTGAAATCAATATAAATGTTACAATCTCCTACAGAGGGATGCATTTCTCTTTATGGCCCTGAATCAGCACTACTGAGGAGCTAGATGGAAACCACACCCATTTTATAATGGTATGCAGGGAGCATCATCATAAAGATTTTTACATATTCTGTGACACATTTTATCCATCAAAATCCAAAACAGTCAAGGTTTTGTAGTTCTGTCTCAGAGATTACATTTTGGCTGTTCATAGTCACTGATTGTAGTGGAAACATATTAAGTGTCATAACGTCATCATCAATCAAATATCATTGATTGGCACTTCTAAAGCACCATTATGCTTATGGTGGCTCATTCGAGCAATTTTGTTCCTGTCTGGTGCAGACAGGAGGAGACAGAACCCCTGGTGCCTTCCTTATTCAAAGAACAAATTTAATATCCAGAGGAGGGCAGGGCAAATACGAGTGTCCTTTGTACAATCAGCAAGGGACAGGGGCCAGCAAAACAGGTCTAAGTTCCTATCAGTCCTGTATTCTAATGAAAATTCAAGTAGAAGTGAGAGAAAACAGAAAATTAAGAATTTATAGAATGAGGCAGCAATGGCAAGAAATTACATCAGTCGCATTTTAATAGGAAAAATCTTGCAGGAAGTTTGCAAGATGTTTGGTGTGTCCTTCTGCTTCCTATTTTACAGTATTACTGGTAAAAAATATTTAAGTAAGGGGATACAAAGGGGGCTTTTACAAAGGTAGCAATTTTATCTTGAATTGCATATTAGAAATCTTGTTCATATTTATTCTAGTTTGAGTAACGTGAAACTTTTTTTCCCCAAAGATTAAGTTTATCTTCTTCAGCAAGATAGAGTCTCAAAGAGGCATAAGAAAGGTACAAGGGACCCTGGGGTCTTGGCTGACACAGAGGAGAATTTTATCCAAAATCTTCTTATGATTTCTTTTTTTAATGTCTCCAAACTGTCCAAGCATTAGTGAAAAGAAATTGCATGCTTTTAGGAATGTGATCTTAAAAAACTATTGGTTCTGAGTATCTGTAAAGCCAAAATGAATATAATAACCATTAAAGAAATAAATTTTATCTTTAAACTTACCTCAGACATAGGAAGAGAAAGAAAAACATCATTAACGTGTTTTCTGGTATTAGCACACCCTAAGATGACTCCTTCTTAAAACACAGTGAATATTGGCACCCTTATATATTCTCACATCAACCTCCCTTGAATTAGTGTTTATAGACTAGAATATTTTGTTACATATTTCTTTATATAAACAAAATAAAATATTTTACTTATATTTTATTTTTTTAACAAAATACTCTGCTTTGTTCATATAAATAACCAAATGCCTCAAAAGGTTTTGGGGATTTTTTTTCGGGCTCATTGTATGTCAGAGTGGACAGTATTGACTAACTGGAAACTCCAGTGGGATGTGATTTTGCAAATTATTTTTTCTGGCTTGACCAGTTCTTCAAAGACTAATACCTAAAGTGAAGCTTAGGAGAGAATGAGTTTTGGTCAGTCACCTCAGCTAGCTGAAAGCTTTATGCACCATAAAAGTCTTGTTGGGAGGTTTCACCTACTACACAGGGATATTTTGTTGGAATGCATTTCACCAGTGCTCTAGCAAAGAAGTGGAAGTAGTGAAAGTATTAAAATGGAAATGCTGATTTTCATGTGAGAAGCAAAATAGAGGATCTGACTTTGGAATGAGAAATTTCTGGGCGTCCAAACCCCTTACTTTCTGATGGTGGATGATATAATTCTAATATTGCAACCAGCTGCCTGTTTAGAGAAGAGGATTTCTGCATACATTAATTTCCTCTCCTGAAGAGATAAAGATCCCTTACTGACTATATCTTCTGGTTTTGTCTTTCAGAGTGGTTTGGTTTCAATTGTGGGAAAGTGATTCCAGTGTATAGTTGATGTATTTGGCTATAAAGCACTGAAGTGGTCACCAGGGTAGGGGTGGGGAAACAAGGGAAATGACATTTTTTCAACTAGCCAAATTCCAGTGGAAATGAGACCTCTGAAAATTAGCTGCATGTAACACAACGTGAGCTCAGAAAGGAGGACAAGTTGGGGTTCTGCTTTTACAAGTTCCTCTTTCATACCCAATACTCTTGGAGTAGGTGCCATTAAAAAGGGAACAGTGTGTTCTATAAGGAAAAGTGAAGATGAAGAAAAGCTTCTTTTTCCAATACCACAGTTGCTGCAGTAATGGTCAACTTTCTCAGCTCTCATTCCCCTCTGGACAGCTGTATAAACCAAAATGCAGTAGCTATAGACACGTATTCTCACCTAGTAATAATGTGTTGCCAGATGCCGTCTTATGTAAATGTCTATTACACATCCAAATGTAGTAATGCAGCTGCATTGCCACACATTGAGAACCTCCAAAGAAACTTTTAAGTTCATAAAGTACACTTGCATGCTCCTTAATTGCTACAGCAGAGAGCACTTCACTGTCCAAACACAGTGGAAGGATGATCACTACACAGCCCTTGTGGAAATAAGATTCTGTCATAAAGAATATCCGTCCTTAAAGCTGATTTTTTTTCTTGGAAGTACGATTTTTTTTTTTAATACTTTGATGGTTTGCGTGAGCCTACAGCCACACAGATATGTATGTAAACTCTTCTCAGAAAAATACTTTTATCATCTAAAGGAATAAAGTGCTTGAGGCAGAAGACAGGAATCTCTGGGAAATATACTACTGTGATGAATACATTTGTCAACCGAGTGCCACAGTGATGAATTTCAGGAAAGATGAAAAGGTTTTTCATGACAGCAAGAAATTTGTAACTCAAAGAAGAGAAAATGAAGCAAACAGTTTGCATTTATCTTTGCATCTTAATAGACAACTTTATTCCTGTTTTCATGATGTTGTCTTCATTCTCATGCTAAAGGATTTCCATTTGTATAAAATATTAAAAAGATGTGGAGTCGTACAGGTACGAGTTAGTACTATTGTCAGTCGCAGCAGTTAGAGAACCTAATATATGGATATTTGAGTCTGAGATTTTTCATTAGTACTGGTTTTGGACCTGCTTTGGACCTGACAGTTGACATGCACAGAGAGAATGCATTAAAACACCTACAATTTTATTATTAATTAGGATTTGATAACTTGCTCCCCCTGCCCTCCCCTAGAACATATGCCTCAACAGATGAAATCAGAAAGGCGTTTCAGCTCTTTGATACTTGGGTCTGCCACTACAGCACTGGAATCAGTGGGTTGGGTTTTTTTTTCTTTTGTAGGTGCAAAGATTGAGCCCTGAGTTCCAGCTAGCTGCATATGGTGTGTTTTCTGCTCAGAATCTGTACTGGTGAACCACTCTCCTTCCTTACCTGCCAAAGCCTGAGTTTCTTAACTTGTAGGGCATGCTGAATAACCTGTATTTTCATTTTCTAAGTAGCAAAGTATGATACTTTCCTTGGAAAAGTGGAGAGAATATCCTCCAGATCAGCCAGCATTGGGATGAATGTAATTAAAGCTCTTTTACTGAAGACATTAACACCAAATACTCCCTAAAGTACTGACTGTAGAGTACTACATTGCCCTGAGGTGAATTTGCTAAATTTAAATTTACATACACTGAAATGGCATAATTTAACAGAAACACTGGAAAAGTTCCATGTAACATATTTGGCAATGGTTCTGTACAGGCGACTGGTCTGTGCAACACAGTGTTGATTTAGGAGAAGGCTTTGCATTTGCCCACGTGCCCATTAGTAAGTGAACCGGAATGTGAGCAGGTATCGAAAACGCTGCACACACTGTGTTGTTTCTAAGCTGCAGGTTTTCCAATTCTATAAAATAATCCGAACTTTATTTATTATGTTTCTGAGAATTATGTCCTGAAGTCATAATGTGGAATCATGTTACCATCACAGTTGGTTTTAAGTTGAACACCCTCCAAAATACAAATCACGGACAAAAATCGCTGTGAGACCTGCCATGGATTCAAGGGTAAGCAGCATCCTCCCTGCACTATAGCTCAGACGCACCCACGCACACATAACTATATGTTATACCCCTATAAATACATATATTTCCTTACTGCTGTCATTTAGAGCAGGCATTTGGCTGTATGTGGAAGTTTTCTTTTTATAGGTGTTATTACTATTTGCATTACTGTTCCAGCTGAGATTTCCTGCTGTTCATTTCTTTCACAACTTTCTGTAAGCATCAAAGCAACACACTTTCAGCTGCAAGGAGGCCGTTTTGGTAGGAAAAAACGCAGTTTCTGTCCCAGAGATCATGCCCTGCAAGCCTAAGGCAGGTGGCGGCGGTGCAGGATGCAGGGACGAGGCAGCAGCGGTGGCTGTGTCAGCTCCTGTGTAACCTGACCTGGGTCTGGCACTCGCAGGGGTGATGACGGGCTGAGGCCATGGCTGGATCAGTTTTCAGTGGATTCCCTTCCACGGGCAGGGCTGCACTGACTGCCGACACCCGTGGCAAAGCAGCAGGAGTGCCTGAATGGGGGCAGAGGAGGTTTCTGAGGGTCCCTCCTGCTGGGGGTTTGTATGGAAGAGGTCGTGGCTACAGCACTGCCCAGCCAAAGGTCAGAGCTGCTGACCACCAAGGCGGATTTCAGGCGTCTCAGACATTTTTGTTGGGGGCAACCGGTGAAGTCGAGGTGAATTAATCTGGCTATGCTTTTGACACTTCCAGAAAATATGTCCATCAGAGCATCACAGGACAAAAAGAGCCCTGAATCCTCAGATCTCTGGCAGCTTTTCGGAGAGAAAAGGAAGCCAGGCTGCTGCAGCCTGCATTGCATCTTCCCCAGCCACCCAGAACCACCAGTGCCAGCCTTGTACTGCATCTGGTGAGAGCAATGGATCAGCTCTACTGCATGATCGTATCTGGTGTTAGAGATGATTAATAGTTTCGCTTGCGGAGATCGGCTAGAGATGTACTTCTCCTTGTGCCAAACAAATACAAATAAAATGTAACTCAAAAGTCCTTTTAGTGTCTGATGCCTTTGCTTCTCCCCCATGGGAAAATCTAGCACAAACTCCTTCACCTCTCATCTGGTATAGACATTTACATCTTTGGGGCTGAGGACACTGCATCACTGCCCTCTCACCATGGGAGCGATGCCCTCTGCACTGGTGTGGCCAGATCCTGCATAAAACAGGCTGTGGCTGCTTAGCCCATTGTTCACAGGTACATATAATGACTCACAGTGCAAAACTGAAGTACTGTGCAAGGCAAAGTGATTTTGGCTGGGAATCACGTATTCATCCACCTGAAATCAGTGTTTGTTTTCTTTTAGCAGGCTTTTGGAGAGGCCTGCATGAGGCCAAGCAGCGTGAGGACATCCTGGAGGGGAGGCGAAAAAGAAAATTGGCACTTAAATTATGGTAGTAAAAAACTGCATATCTCAACGTAAAATGTCGATCTGTGTGTATGTATTGGCAGGTCTGCATGTGCTGAGCTGCAGATTTTCACCCATTGTAATAATTCTTGTGATTTCTCTTGGACCATCAGCAGCGCTGAGCTGGAACCGTCTCCTGATAGCCGATATTCCAACTCTGTCAAAACACTTCAACTGCATAATAAATAATGCACATGGGCATTCTCTGATCAACCATAAACCCAAGAGGAGATATACATAATCTGAAACTTTTACTGGTTCGTGGGAGGTTTTGATCTGCAGAGGATTTGCCAAATTAAATCAGCAGAGTGCAGGGAAAAAGTATTTCCTGATGACAACTTACTTGGCAGGCTCCAGAGCAGGACATGACCCAAAATGGTGTGTGTGGCACACCAGCAGGTCAGTGGCCCAGGAGGTCACCTGCCAGCACTGGGTGCCAGCAGGTGCCTGCAGCTCAGGGACCTCACTGCTCACCTGGAGCTGGAAGGAGGAATCATGGCCAGCCCCAGGCAGCACATGCCTACCACAGCAGCCTGGTAAATTTTGATTAAGTTATCAGGGTCACATTCAGTTTCCTGATACACAAATGTCAGATGTACTAGGTAGATAAAGAGCCACAAAGGAAAGGCTGGGTATATTTTCTGAGCAGTATGTAAACCTTGGTTTACGATTGTATCAATCTAGTCCCTCTGAAAAGGCTAAGAAGATGTGCATTCAGTATCTCATGTACCCTAAAGGTTAAGACTGCAGCAAGAATTAAAAGAAATAACTACCTTTCTTATTTTTAAAGACCTCATGACTTCTGCCAGCCCAACTCAGGATTTCTGAATGCTTGGGGCTGGCACTACCCTCATTTCCATTATCACACAGTCCCTTTTCCAGCTCCCCTGAACCAGCTTGGTGCTGGCACTACCCTCATTTCCATTATCACACAGTCCCTTTTCCAGCTCCCCTGAACCAGCTTGGTGCTCTTCCACATCAAGAAACACCAGGGTGGATAAAGTGAGCTAACAGCATGCCCCTCACTCTTTCCTATTCCTCAACAGAGGAGTTCTGCAGTGAGGCTGTGGTTTCACAGAGCCAGTGCAAGCAACTGGGGATGTGAACATCCCTGGATGCACTGCCAAGAACCTGCTTCTGCCACCTCAGCAGCCAGGCTGAAAAATAATGTTTTTCTTTCTACTTTTTCATTTTTTGTTTTTCCTGAATGATCTTTAACTAAGACCTGTCCACTGAGCCAGGTCATTGCACAGTCACAAAAATAATCTGCCAGTCATGGTCAAGGACAGCATAGGGCTGGGAGAGAGGGGTGGGAGTCTGGGACTGCTTCCACTGGCTGATGCCGAATGCACGTGTGAAAGCACATCCTGTTAGCGAGGCTGGGATGGCTCTGGGCATTCACAGCTTGACCTAGAGCCCTTTGTTCCTTGTTAAATGTGATTTTTAATGACTATCGTCAATAGAACCTGTAATTTTTTTTCCTCCTGAAACCATGTAAAGAAGCTGTGGGATAGGTGATGACTGTTCCCATCAAAACAGACACTTTTGTGCAGGACATGACAGATTTCCTTGGAAATGTACAGGGAAGTGATATTAATCACCTCATCAATTCCATATGTATCTGGTTCCTCATTTGTGATCCACAGCTATCCTATTGCTATTCAACTCATTGATTCAAAATATCAGGCTTAAGAAAATTCCAGAGAGCAAACAGGGAAATCCTCACTGTCCCTTTTAAAACGTAAACCTAGATTTTCTTTCCTTTCTTCCAAAAGGAAAAAAAATTAAAAAGAAATGTAAATACTCATATCAGTTTAATTTAAAAATAACATAACTATTCTATTTGTATTCACACTGACATATTTAGTGCTGTTTTTAAATACCCTTATTAAGTCTAATCATCCTTCCCAAAATATATTTGCATTTAACAGTGTTTTACAGCACCACACAGCTTACTCTCTATGATATACCAAAAGAAATATGTGATGCTTTCTTTGCTGTCTCCCACAGCAGTCTAATGAAGAAAACAGAGAAAACAATTTTCTCTTCCATGTCCCAAAGACAGTTTAGTGGAACCTGTGGTCTTTTCTGTGATTATATTTAATATTGACACTCGGTGTTCTAATCCCCTTGGGGTTAAGAAAAAACCACAAACTCTTTACTTTGAAAACATAATATTCAAATCATTTAATTGCATGGTCAAGGTATGGGAAGAGGTAAATTAACTTGGGATGGCAAGAGACGCAAGACTATCTAAACACTACTGGCTCTCCATTGCTATCATATCTCTCTTCATTTGTAGCACATGACAAATCTAGAATCCTTTAGCCACTAAGCCCTGAGACTTCAGGACAGATCCCTGAAATTCTTGGGTAATTGAATGGCAGGAACCTGGTGTTGGAGGCCTTTCTCCGGAAAGATGTCACAGCTGCCCTCCGGAATGAGAGCCTGGGGTCCTTTCTACCTGTGGAAGCATAAGTCAGCACTGGATTAGCTCCTGTCCTTGTGAACTGTCAGTAGGTTGTCATTGTCCCCACCTGGGCAGGGGAGCTGGCAGCTATTGGGTCTCACAGGTTGTACACAGCTGCAGATACACATACTGTAACATGAGCAAAACCATAATTTTCCATAATTTCACTATTCCTTATTGCATAATACACACATTTTTTGTGATGTTAAATCTGCATAGCCCATCTATAAGTATATGTAGAAGTATATATAGGTTAAAAAAATTTTTATATTTGTCTAACAACTGAAATGGCTTCCAAAAAAAAAAAGTACAAGTCAGGTTTGTCAACCCTCTTCAGAATCTTTGCACTAGACTTCCAGTGCAAAATTATCCTGGAGGAGTACACCCACTTTCTAGCACATCCAGGGTAAAAAAAAAAGAAAAAGAAAGTAGTGTGGAATCCTGACAATTTTATGTTGCAGTGCAAGACTGGCTGGAGTAAGAGCTGTAAGGTAGCTGGGACATCCTTGAAACTTGAGCAATATCCAAGTGCAGGTTGGAGCTCTCAGCAAGTGTTGCCATTGTCAGAAATTTTTTGGCTGTTCTAGTCTATATCCTCAGACTCAGGGACGAGCAAGTGCATGATGTTGTACCCTGCTTGCTGGTTTTGCCCTGCTGGCTGTGCAGCTGCATTTCAGCATCTGCTTCAATAAGGAAAAGAAAAAATTCTGAGCAATCTGCTGCTAGCAGAAACATGTAGTTTAATGCTGTTAGAGTGCTACTACACCTTGTTTTCTAGATCACAAAGTGAGTGACTACATTTTGCATGCAAGTAACAGAAAACACTGAAGCTCAGTTTCTAGGGAAAGAGCAAACCTATTAGATGATCAAGGGAAGCTATAACGGAGAACTGATCAAGATAAATCTAAAAGAACAATTTAAATTCATTAAGCTGGTAATTGCCTATGTGTGATAAATTTATTTTAGTTACTACACTTTTCTTGTAGTTATACTGACACAGCACTATAAAATTTAAGACTCTTTTTCATGTCTGCTCCTTCCCAGTGGGATCTCCGGCTAAAATACTGCTCCAAGGAATACAGCACATAATCAGTCCCTTTGAAACTGCTTCAGTAATGCTGAATCCATACAAGTGCGGATGCCAATTATGCTAATGAAACTGCAATGGGCCCGTGGTTCTTGCCATCCTCTAACAGTACTGTAAAACTACTGTCACACTCAGCAACTAAATTTTTGTAGCATGCAACCACATAGAATACTGAAATTTGCTGCATGGTGGAGGCAATGCCACACGTTCCCCAAACCTAATCCTGCTAAGAACACAAAGAAAGCAACAGATAACAGGGATTTTTTTTTTTTTTGTTCACTTTTCTACTTGTCCTGTATTCACATCTCCAGAAGATGCAAGGCTAATGCAAATAATATTTACACTGCCCTCCTTTCTTGCTCCCTGTTTCCCTCCAAGGCAATGCTCCTTCCTGAGGAGCCGGCACTGGGAAACCTAGCGGCTAACAAAAGTTCATGATGCCCCTGAGAAAAACCAAGATACATCCTTAATATCTTGTCTCCATTTCCTTTTTCGGGCTGATAAGATCTCTCCCAGAAATACACACTCATGCCTTGGCAAGGCATTTCCTTGGTCTCAGGCAGGACCAGTCACGTGTGGTTTCTCTTTTCCTCTCTTGCGTTCTCTCACACAGCCCTACTGTGGCAAGGATGACTCTTCTTCCCAGGCAGCAAGTGGGGGGTTCAAAGTCTGTATGTTAAAATGTCCTCCCTCCCTTTGTCTTCAGAGCCTGGCAATGTTATAATCATCTCTGCAGTACAGCACAGGCCAAGGTACCAATCAGCCTGTGGGAACAACAGTATTAAGGCTACTGTAAAATCCCACTGAGGACACTTTTAGGGTGTGGTGGGAGTAGTTAATACAGATCATGAGAAGACACAGACAGGAATATGGATTCATCAGGAGTAATAGCTTTCACACATGATTCGTCAGGATAAAGAAAATGGCAATGCAAGGCTGACCAGTCTACATTATTGGACTATTACTTCTTGCATTAGTGGAAAGTCCTGCCTTACTATTTTTTTCCACATTACATCCTGTCCCCACCATTATGGTTCCAGGACTGCTGTGTTTCAACAGCCCTTCATGCATACTTATTACAAATACTACAGTCTCAGGGAAACAGCTTTGAAATTGCTGTTGCTGCAAGTACATCTGCCTTCAATTCTGTCATCACTTTGTGGGCCATGACGATGGCAGTCCATAATATTTTTGTAAAAGCAGTAAAAACCTGCAAATGTTAACCTTTTGCTTAGTTTATAAGACAATAATATGCTGTCATGTTTTCTCATCCTCTCATCTGCCTTCAAAGAGACACCTCACTAATGACACTAATTCCATGATAGGTGGGGGATGCTTGGAATTACTGTTGTAGTTAATGGCTGGCAGCTCTTCTGGGGATAGACTTCATTTCTTGGCGTGCCTGCAAATCCATGCTAATGTTGCTCCCTAACTTCCCAGGGCACTGGTTGAAGAGCAAAGGCAGCCTGTGGTGGGGAGGTCCTTCAGCCCACAGGAGTCACCTGCTCTGCCCCTGCTCCACAGGCTGCAGGTGAATTCGTGAACCAGTTCCTAAACCCTTGCCATTTGCAGCCCGTCATTTGAAAATGTAGCTTCACAGGTCCCAAAATGATGTAGAAATACTAATCTTGTCATGTTTCCTGACGCTTACTGTGCCTTTTCTCGAGTCAGAGCCCAGAGATGTGCTATGATACTTGATCTTTAGGCTGCTCAGATGTCCCAAACACAAAGTAATTTCCAAAATTAAGTCTCCTGACACTGACATTGCTACCTAGTGCTGACAATGTTCAGATAACTAATATTTATTTTTCTCCGAGAAAAATTATGAAAATAGTAAACAGTTATTATTTTCTTAACCAGTTCTATATTATTATTTATTTCTTACATACAGCTCTATTTTAACTTAATTAGATTTGACTTCTTCTCAGGACTCTAGAAGAAGAGGAGCAAGGACATGACACCCCGGAATAGCAAGGCACACCCTTCTCTCTGCATTTCACTGCTGGCTTCAGCGTCCCATCCTCAGCCCTGAGCTGGCATCAGATATTATATGAGCAGTTGCTGCAACCTAGGCTTGAGGAGCCGGCTAAGCAGCAACAGCTAAGAAGTGTTACATCGCTCCTGTGTTTCTGAGGATCATCTGGTTCCTGCCTACAGTCTGAACTGCTCGTTAGAAGCGTTCGGATATACACATACTGTGGGATAAAATGCCCTCAGAAAAACCTCACAGTCACACCTGGACTTGCAAAGATACACATAAAGAATGCAGAAATATACAGATGAGTACGTGGAAAACTCGACAGTTGTATGGAACTTGCCCATACCTTGTGCTCCTTGAAGCTTGAGTATCGAGTTCATCATTCCTTCCTTGCTACTCACTGCTGCCACCAGGTGTTACCACAATTTTGGTTTTTTCTGAAATAATAATGCCCCTTGAAACAGAAACGTGTTCTGCCGTGGGTGAGAAGGACCTGGAATTTGGTAAAGCAGTACCCAAGAAAAAAGATGTGAAATAAGCAAGCCGTTCCTTGGCAGACTAGACCTTGCTGAAAACAGTACAACAAACTTCAGAAGAGCCCCCTATAAGTAAAGCTTCAAATTCTGGATTGAAGATTCACATTATTTATTACCAGTAGAGTTTATGGATGTGTGTTAGGAAGTGCCAGGCTAGTGCTAATAAGTGCAAGTGCATACACTGACAGTCTCTCTCTCTCTCTCTCCCCTATGCCTTCTTCTTGCACTTGGATCTCTTGTCATGCTTTTCATGGATGAAAAATGCATTAATAATGAACAGAAGTGGAATGCACTCAGGAAAGCACTTCCTAATTCCCATGATCTGGTGGTGTGCCTGTTCCCTTGGAATGAAAGGCAGTCTTCCAGTTTGGGCTTAATAAGAGTAATTGTAGATATTTTTACTGTCAGTACAAATGACTAATTAAATCATTATAAACATTTGCTGTGTCTCCATCATACAAAATGTGGGTAAGTTTTACCCATGTCATTACACGTTACTAAAAATGAGTATGGCTCAGAACTAATAGGACAGCAAATTTCAACAAGCTAAACTTCCCCTGGTGTGGCTTGGTTCTCTGCTAAATTTATTTCATCTTAAATAACTCGTTAAGGATGACATTTAAGTGACAATCTGTTGATAGCTAATCATGAGCTTACAGCGTATCATTTCAATGGAATGTTTCGATATGCAAGTTAAGGTTAGTGTAACAATTTGCTGGTTTATGGTCTTGTTGAGGGAAACGGAGCATATGCAAGGCTTAGCTGCTCTCTCTTCCCTCTGTCTGGCAAGGTCTGAAAGCACATGCCTAGGTATAGATGCAGTGTTACCAGTTCTCACATTGGTTAATGTGTTACCAGCACATACTCCCGGGCCAAGGAATGATTTCAGAATATCAGTTTGCATTTAAAACACAAATTCAAGTTTAGTTTCTAGCTTTTTTGACAGAGATAATGGACGGTTAATCCTAGCTCCAAGCCAAGAATGATACTGAAGATGTGTGTGAAGATGTGACATTGTAGCCACTCATATTTCTGAGAGACTCTTTATGTGTATGAAAGTTTGTTTTAAGTCAGTGGTCCTCTGCACAGGCGTCCTTGCAGCTGAACTCGTGTTTGTCACACCTTGCTGGATCAGCATGCTGGGGAAGTGTAGGGAGCTAATGCTCAGTCAGGATCAAGAAGGAGAGGGAATGGGAAAGACACCGATATGAAGGTCTGATTTTACTTTGGACAAATTGTAGCCTATTTAGGATTTACTTCTGCTTTTGCACATCACTTAATTCCAGTGCCTATAAGGAGGTTTTTGAGGAAACAGAACCAGGGTTTTTATGGTGGTGCATGGCAAGGGCATGTGAGAAAACAGGTGTAGCCTGAAAGAGGAGATGCTCTGACTGGATATAAACATCATGAGGCAAATTGAGTATGGGAAAGCGTTGCCCAGAGAGGTTGTACAATCTGTGTCCTTGGAGGTTTTAAAAAACCAGGCTGTTCAAAGCCCTGAGGACTCTGGTCTACACTCACAGTGGACCCTGCCTTGTGAGGAGGTTGGACAGGAGCCCTCCAGAGGTCCCTTTCCACTTGGATTACCTTATAAATCAGTAGATGTAATCTTTTTGGATTTCAGCAAAGCTTTTGAAACTGTGTCTCACAGTGTCCTTCTGGACAAAATGTCCAGCACACAGCTGGATAACAGTGTTATGCAATGGGTGAGCAACTGTCGCATGGGTCGGGCACAAAGAGGGAATATAGGGAATGGGGTAACATCAGGTTGGTGTCCTGTCATTAGTGGGGTTCCCCAGGGCTCCATCCTCCACCCACTTCTCTTCAACATCTTCATTAATGACTTGGACACAGGACCCAAAGTTTGCCGATGACACTAAATTGGGAAAAGCTGTAGACTCCCTCGAAGGCAGAGAGGCCCTACAGAGAGACCTTGACAAATTAGAGAGGTGAGAAATCACCAACCAGATGAAGTTCAACAAGGGAAAGACTGGATTCTGCATCTGGCACAGGGAAGTCCTGGCTGCGTGTATAGACCAGGGAACAAGAGGCCGGAGAGAAGCACTGTGGAAAGGGACCTGGGGCTCCTGGTCCATGTCAAGTTGAATATGAGTCTGCAGTGCCCTGGCAGCCAGGAGGGCCAAGTGTGTCCTGGGGGGCATCAGGCACAGCATCACCAGCTGGGCAAGGGAGGGGATTGAACCGCTCTGCTCTGCACTGGGGCGGCCTCGCCTCAACTGCTGGGGACAGTTTTGGGTGCCACAATATAAAAAAGACATTAAACTATTAGAGAGTGTCCAAAGGAGGGCCATGAGGACAGTGAATCATACAGTCATGGAATATGCAGATTTGGAAGGGACTCATCAGGCTCATTGAGTGGGGAGGCCTCATGAGGTCACTTGGTCTGTTTGGCCTGGAGGAGATTGAGGAGAGACCTCGTGGTCTTCAACATCCTCACAAGGGGAAGAGGAGGGGCAGACACTGATCTCTTCACTCTCGTGACCAGTGACAGGACTTGAGGAAATGGTATCAAGCTGAGTCAGGGGAGGTTTAGGTTGGATATCAGGAAAAGGTTCTTCACACAGAGGGTGGTTGGGCACTGGAACAGGCCCCCTGGGGAAATGGTCAAGGCACTAAGCCTGACAGAGTTCAAGAAGCATTTGGACAACACTCTCAGGCACATGGTGTAATTCTTGGGGTGTCCTGTGCAGGGCCAGGAGTTGGACTCGATGATCCTGATGGGTCTCTTCCAACACAGCATATTCTATGATTCTGTGATTCTGTGGTGCTGTGATGCTATGGGCTTGAGTGACAGCGAGGGCAGACTCCAGCAGTGTTGAAAAGTAACCATCATGCACTAAACATTAAACACTGTATTTTAATCAGCAAGACAGATTGAAGTAGTTAATCTGTGTTTTCAAGGATCAGTTTTCAAAGAAACATTAAAAAATGTGGGACTCCCATTTATTCTCTGGGGCAGGAACACTTTTATTGATGGGAGAAGAGAGCAGAAAGAAACTCTGAACTGACTTGGTATCAGTGTAATGCTGGTGTAGGCATCACCTCTGTGATCACCCTCTGTCCCACTGAGGTATTTTCAAAAATACAAAAAGTACAGGGTCCTTTTGTAATAGGACCTAGGTCCCTCAGATGGAATGAAATTCATTATGTTGAGCGTCAATGCTTTCCACTGCCAACCCTCCTCAACATGGCACATGTGCCCCAGTTTTGGGCCCGGTGGGAGAACCTAACAATCTGCCTCAGACTGTCCTTGATATTATGAAATTAATATTCCATTTTCTTCTATTCTTCTTTCTGTTTCCACCTCACCATGAGGTGCTTTGTTACAACATACCTTCCTTTTGTTTACTGCTCAACTACTGGCCCATAATAAAGCAAGAAGAGAGGGGTGTGTAAATACCAGGAGTGTCCTGTCATTAAAAAAAAAGAGATTGTATTGGATTTCACTTTCTAGACCGGAGATGGTAAACCACTACTTCTAAGTGATGGAGCCATGACATTTTGTACTTGAGGGACAAGACAGAGAAGACTTAGGTCCTTGGTTTTTGCTATTGTCTCTGACTCCTGGCTAAGGTCATGTCATTACAATGATGACACATACTCTTTTTTGTTTGGCAGAGGATTATGGCTTCAAAAATTTACTTCAAAGATGATGTGGATGTCCTGAGTGCTCTATAATCTTGAAACAAACAGTGTTGCCTTGTTTGAGCTGTCACTACAGCATTTGACATGAAACAGAAAAGGAAAAGAAAAGTGTGTATTTTGGAGGATGTGAAGGGATTTGAATCAGTTTAGAAGGATAATGTTTCTTTAACAGGGTAATCCATATGAGACTTTCCTACTAAGTACAAAAGGATCCACATCAGCCACCTCTAGGGCAAGTCTAAAAAATATTGCAAATTATTTAGGCAGTCATTAAATATGACCTTTGTTCTTGGCAGCAGCACAAGGAAAGCAAGAAACAATTAAGCAAGAGACTGTTGAAAGCACTACTGACCGATTTCAACACTGAGTTTGTTTTCTGCTGTGAGATGTTTTTACCTCTTGTAGTTTCATTTTCCCATGTTGGAAGAAAGACAAAGATGTCTACAAATCTAGTCATGTTGATTAGCGGTATACATTTAGAATTAGCATCAGTTATTTTCCTGCACAGTGTAGCATCCAGCATTACTGTTTACATTTTTATGTTTCTGGGTTATGAATTTTTTAGTAAATCTCTGGAATCTGCCAAGTAAGGTATAGTGTATTGCTGAGTTCTGGGGGGAAAAAAAAAAAAAAGTGGTACTGGGCCAAATGCTCCTTTGAGGCACAAGAAATTATTAAGAAAAGTCTTTTGGTGCTTTGCCCTTTCATCTCACTGAGCAGAACCAAAACAGTCTAATTGCTCAAAGAACGGCATTGGACATTTGCCCTGACCACTGACAGGTGCTAAGGAGGCTTTCCAAAATGCCTAAGTATTTAGCCACCAAGCTCCTCTTGATTCTCATGAAATTAGGCAGCTCAGCACTTGGAAATATCTCACTAGGGTCCAGATTCTTTAATATTTCTAAGGAGTTGCATGAAGATTCAGAATATTTTAATATAAGAACCCAAATGCATTTTATTTTTAGACATCTGAAAAAACTGTCTGCTTTTTTCTTACACTAAATGCTTGCAGTAAGATGCAATACAGAAAATCCAACCTAAGGGATTCTATGATTGATTCTATGAGAATACACATGGGAAACCTCTTTTAAGCGAGTATATTACAGGCTAGTTTACCTTAAATATCTTATTTCTCATCCCAGTTTTTGTGAATGAGATAAAATATTTTTTTGACATTAGAAGAATTTTAAATTTGAGTAGGTTTTGAATCTTCAGATCGGTTTCAGCAGATCACCACTGGGATATTACATTTGGAGGATGATGGCACTATCTGCCCTGACAAAAGGAGAGAAAACAAAAATTTACAGTCATCAGAAGCCCCAAGAATGTAAGTATTGAAGTAACAGCATATTCTTTCTGAGCAAATAGTAAAAACTGGACAGCATGGGGTAGGTTCCACTAAGAAGTGAACCAAAAAAAGAGGTGTTTTGCATATAATCACATCTCTTTCATCATTTATATTGTTTACATATCACAAGAATTGCAATCAACTAGTTAACATGCACCATTTCTAATTAAAATATTTCACAAATTTAATAGAAAAGTCAAACTTACTCTTGAGTGGTGGGAGAACAGGCTGAGGAGAGGATGGATCTGGTGGATGAGAACAACATATAACCCTCTGTTATCAGACACTGTGCTTTATAAGCACAGGTTAAAAGAATTGGAATTATCTTGTCAAGCAAGGAGAAGAATTAGAGGGGGAATGTGATGCCTCTTGAAATGTGTAAGTGGTTGGAGAAGTGCAAGGAAGTACTATTTATCAGAATATTCCCTGTGGAGAGGATGAGACCTAAAGGGCTTCAAATGCAACAAGGAAGACTTGGGTTACATGTTAGTAGAAAAAATTTTAACTGTAAAGGCTGGTTGGAGACAGGGCTAGGAGGCCTGGAGGGGTTGTGCATTTATCACCAGAAATTTACCTTAATAACATCTGCTGGATGTTGGAAAGGTCTGGCTGGATCTGCCACAAGGCAAAAGGATGAACTAGATGAGCTCTCGGACTCCTTTCCAGCCCTCATTGCTGTGAGTCTGAGATTCATCATATTGGGAAGCTTTTCTATAGTTATATTGTCCAGCAGCAGTAATTCCCCTATCAAAACCACATTATTCATGGGACACATGAGCATCTGGGAATAGAAGTTTTCTGAGGAGTGGAACACTGCATCCATCATTTTATTATCATTTGTGTCTTAGTTATAAAACAGTGGTGTGGTCTGGCCCAAGAAATTTGGGAGTTATCAAGAGCCCTGTTGCCAGGAACCATCTGTTTTATTTCAGTGTTTCAAAGGTTAGAGGCTAGATGCCCAGCAGTAGTTTCATTTCTGTACAAGCCTACAAGGTCACCGAGGGGCTTGCTTATGCCAAAAAAAAAAAAAAGTTTTATTACATTAAGAGAGCTATTTTTTACAAATCTTTAAATAATGTATGATTTTTCTTCCATTATTTCATAATGTGTACCCTTAAATAATATGCTGTTATGCTAGTCACATCATGAAATTAAACCAATTGGAAACAAATTAAGTAGCAGATATAGTTTAATTGTCCATGTAAGTAAAATAAAAATGGTAAGCAAATAACATTAATAGTAATAAAAAGATCTAATACTGACATTGCATCATAATGAAGCTAATTTTTAGCACAGATGATGATTTGCTTAAAGAAGAAGCAGTTTAACCTTGACAGTAAATACAGCTTTCAAGCCATAGAGAGGAGAAAGGAACGTGAGGTTATATTCCCAGATACCTATGTTATTGTAGAAAAAAGTTCCTTATTTTCAAGGGAATGTTTCCCTGGCATTAAACCATGAATATAGACCAGTGGAATGCAAAAGGGAATGCCTACATATGAACATACTGACCCGGTGCTTCCTTTGGTCTCTCAGATACAGGAAAACAAGAACCTCAGATGAAACCTAGGCCTTGGAAGAGCTGCTCTACATGTTACTGATTCCTGAACTCCAAGAACAAGCTGCTTTATCTGAATTCTCATCTTCATGTATTTTCCTTGAAGAGAAGCACTCTGCCACTCTTAATGGGAGTTCAATTTCGTATGCCTCCACCTCCATGAATGTATGCCAGTTTAAATAAGAAAACTGCTGTGTGCATTTCCATATAATTGAAAATAAAGATCTCTCATCTTCCTTCCTATGGAGCACTTTAAATGCCACATCCCAGCCTGTAATTTATTGACAGAAAGAAAGGCTACTACCATAGTTTATCAGCCTTCCCCCTGCTCCTGGAGGAGGCTGAGGATGCAGTGCAGCGCCTGAGCGGTCCCTTGCTGTCACTGCATGCAATCCTTGTAGAGAACAGGCCCTCAGGTGGTGCTCAGACATCAGAGCACAAAGAGCCCTTCTCAATGTTCCCAAAAACTTGCCAGCCCCATGCTCTCCTGCCTGCATATACCTTCCTGAGTTGTCCTTCCCAAGAGCTCTGGCCCTCTACTTCCATTCTGTCCCTTGTTATGAACTGTATTTGGATAATGGCTGCCCCTCCCTCCTCCTACCTATCCAGGCAGCTGCAGTCATTATATCCTGTCTTTCTGCATTTTTTTGTTTCTGCACCTCATCAACGCTCTTTTCTGTAAATGATTGGTCTTTGCAGATTGGATTTCCCTCAGCATGTTGAAAGAGCTGCCAACCTTGTGGAAGAGACTGGCTTGGAACATAAAAACATCTGACAAAATGCATTATGAAGTCCATTAAACTCCCATCATGGGTTGTCCTTTATCATTAACAAAAATGTTACTGCATCTCTTGTTTATCATCACACCCTCCTCTTGAAAGTCCTCTCTGAAAGCATTTAATGTTTTTACATCTCATCTGTCAGATTTTTTTTTACCCTATTCACCAGCTCCTCATTTTTGTTATGCGTTGTAGCACAAGAAAAAGGTCTCCATCACAATTTCCCAAAGAATGAGTGTAAGAATCAAAGTTAGATGTCAAAGTGCATTCACTAATAGCTATTTAAGGGAGTAAGCAGGGTTTATTCAGCTACTAACCAGCATTTTCTGATTCGTGGGTTAAGGACAAGTCCATCAGGTTCTGTTGCTCAGCAAAAGCTATAAACAGAAACAAGATCTAGATGAGACCATTTCTATTATTCTCCAGAGTATGAGTTTAATGTCCTGTACTTTGAAATAACTCTAATTTCATTTCTGTAGGACTTTCATAGTGTAAAACATTATATTCACGGGGTCGATCAGTGATTATGTTCTTGTAGTTTGAAGAAGAATCATCCACTTCTCAGAAAAAAACCCACCAAATCAAAGCTATGGTAATGAATGAGGAAGGATAATTCAAGCTATACTTTTTGTTTCTTACTGCTCTGGCATCCTTCCTTCTACGCTTTTCTGTTCAGCTTAAGTGATTTGACTTCCTGAGCCAATTCTTTAGATAAACTAGTACTCTAATTTTAGGTTTATCAGATGGTCCACAAGACATTTTCTCTGTGTGATTCTGCAGTGTCCGTTTCCATACAGTCACTACTGTGTTGGGGGTCAGAAGAAGAAAGAACATTTAGACTCTATTTCTAATTCATCCTGTGTGTATTTGCAGGGAATTTAGTTCCAAGAAAGCTCTAAATAATAAAAAGCATGGCCTCACAACATGCTGCAAAGTGCTCATTATCTGAATACACTCTAACTGCTTTTGCAAACAGATGCTCCAAATACTGTTCTTAATTAAATATCAAGGGTTGGATTCAAATGTTGGTCCATGCTAGCAGAAGATAGCACAAATCCTGGCACTGGGCCCCAATCCAACAAAAGGATGGTTGTGAATGCCTGAAACATTGCAGGCTTCCCTCTCTTGTGGGCAGACTTTCCAGACATAGAGATATGATGCAAAGAGTCTGGATTTTGGGGTGTTTCTCAGGTGTCAGGGTGGGAGTGCAGCCCAGATGGCTGCTTGACAGCAGACTTGTGTACGGATTGGGCATGATGCTCTCCAGTCAGGCTGGAGAGAGCTGCTTCCTCATATCATCAACAACCACCACTACAAACTCATTGAATCTTTTGAGGAAGATACAGGAGTCAAAGTCAAGTCAGGAGTCGAAGGAAGAACTATGAGCTGAGCTCTCATTTAAACAATGCTTCTTTTTTTCTTACCACCTTAAGGGGTTTTTTCTGCTTAGTAATGGATGTGCAATAATTTTTAATAGTGTGGTAAAAGATTTATTTTGGGAGCGTGGAGTGACTCTTAATATTCAGGGTTTTGGTGTCTGGTTTTGACAAGGAGAAGGGATAAAACCCTTGGAAGAGAGGCAAAGAAAAGGAAAGTGCAGGTAGCAAAGGGACCTTTTCTTTGAGCTGATGACATTTGGGCCACATCAGCATTGCATAGTGTAACCTGTCTAAAGAAGACTAACTAACATTGGAGAGCACCGTGACTGCACAGCCTTCCTGGTCTGCTACCAGAGATTTCAAATGTTTACGAAGACAGTATTTCAGATTTTCAAAGATTTCGCATTTACCTGCAGTGAAAGGCTGAAGAAAAGCAAAGGCATAGCACAGCCAGTTCAACCATTGAGTAATATATACTAATCCAACTGAAGGAAAGACTTTTGGTTGGTATTTTTTTTTATCACTTCTTTTCATGGGTTCACAGCTATGCTGGAATAAGATTTAATCTTGGACAGTAAGGCTAAACATGTTCCTTAAGAGGCATATTAAAAATGAGGAGAAGAGAAAAGGAGCAGGAAGCAAAAATTAAAATGGATGAAGAAGCAGAAATGTGATGTGCTGCCAGCTGGGTTCCTTTTTGGTCCCCTTCTCTAATAACTGGTCAAGTGATTTCTATGTTTTAACAGGATACCCTGGGCTCAAAGTCATGGGTATCCTGAGGCAAAGGAGCTCACAGAGCTTGAAAGCTTTCCAGGCTGCCTGTTCTCCCTGCCTCTGTGTCAGGCTATTAACCTCCCCAAAGGTCTTTTATCTACTTTCCAACACGGAAATTTTAGTCAATTGGTTAATATCCAATGGTTGGGGTTTTTTAATTTAAAAGCAATAATGTTACCACCATCCTTTGATGTATGAAGTAGGGTTTTATTTATTTTTAACTTTGCTGTCTTTTATGCACAACTTTGCAGAGTAAACTGATTCAAACTTTTATATGATTTATAGGTCTATATACCCTCACCCACAACTGAGGCATCTCAGTCTACCATCTGTCCTTCCTCAGCACACATAGACATAATTTTTAGGGCAAAAAGACCTGGGTGGTGGTCTTCTCCCTCCACCACTGTTACAGAAAAACTGCCAGAAGAAGCCAGCCTGAGACTCCAGCTGATGAGAACAACCAAAGCAAGGTTTTATGGATTCTTGGAAAATGTTTCACTTTTGTGTCACTCTTTCTCTGCTGTGTGCTGCCTCTGTCACAATTGCTTTACCTCTATATCACTCATTCGTTGATCTGTCCTTTTCCCTTTTTCCCCCTTTCCTATTTAGTCATTCTTATTTCACAATTTGCTTTCTGTTTATCTGATTTCTTTCTAATTTAACCCTTCAGAAAAGAGGGGAAGAACACCTGTGAAGCAAACATCCTAACTTTTGCCATCATTCCTGTGAACCTCATTGCTTGTGCATTATGTACCTCGTTCCTTACCCCATTCATATCTGATCTACCTCTATTTCAAGCTGTGTAGTACAGACACTGCCTACAACTTTTTGTTTGTACAAGGGTGCCTCATACATATTTTGTTCCTACCCAGCATTGAAATAACTTGCTAATGTTTAACATAGATGCATAGAGGCAAACTAAGCAGGGCCAACACTGTAGTACTTTGTGAGATTCTAAAGAAAAAGCACTCGTATTCTAATCCCAGTTTTACTTTATTAGAGCCTTAGTTTCTGCCACTGGGAAAAATCTTCAGGGACTGCATGTTTTCAATCTGTTTGCTTTCATGCTTAAGTGAGGTTTAAGGCTTATGACCCTCATGAAAAAAAATGCCCCTTTTTCGTGGAGAATTGGATGCTTAGCACAGCAGCAGCAATAAAACTCAGCAAATTGGAATGCACACTCAGGTATTCCTGTAAAACTTGCATCTCTCTTGTCTCCTTGAATGGAAATGGTCACAAAAAGCTTGCAGGCAGTTCTGACTTGAAGAATGTATCTCTGCCTGTTCCTCAACAGCTCTGTTGTGTGGAAATCCCTGAAGACAGTGAAAGGCACAGTGTTTCCCCTGCATCTCCACTAGCATTTTTAAGCACTGTCCCAGGCTTTTTACCAAGCCCATCTCTTCTACTTTATGCCATTTCTCTGCAGTATAAGAGAACTAGAGGGCTTCTTTGGGGAGGGAAAGCAGAGTACAATTATCCTCTTACAATGTCCTCTCAATATCCTCCTCTGGATGCAGTTGACTGCTCAGCAGCCTAGTGAGGTTTCACCCTGGGTGTGTATCCAGCAGACTTCAGGGCTAACACACTGCCCGTTAATAGCTCCTGATCAGCAAACCCTGATCTTGAGTAAGGAATGGAAACGACCCGTGCTTGGAAGGATTTTGGCAGCAAATATACAAATACGTGCAGAGCTGGCAGATGCTTTGGAGGTGAGAACTCCACGGCAGGCTGGGGGCTTTGCTGTCAGTGCATGGTACTGCTGCAGGTGGGCTTGGACCCCCAGACTGAAAGGGCCTCTGGATCAGAAAGAGTCCAATAGCCAGTGTCCTGTATGTCCTCGCCAAGGTGCAAATGCTGAGGAAAGCAATACGAAGAGGGGGAAAGAGCATGAGCACACAAATTTATGAAAACTCCAACATATGATTATGCAAAATGCAAGGTGTGGCTGGATGTATGTGCTTTCTCATTAAGATGACTTTCACATGATTACAAGAAGCCAACAAGAGTTAAATCTGTTGTCATGCAATCAATTTGTCATGTTTTCCTATTTGATTGTGTGTGTGCCTACCTGCAGGAAATTCAAGTGAGGAAAAGGGAGCATATAAAAAATTATCTATCAAAACTGACCATATGCCCTCTAACAAAATTTCCCTTTAACGTTAAAAAAAGAGAGAATTTAGTATTTGCATGCAGCTTATTTCTGCCACAGCCAGGTAAGAAATCCCATTCCTGCCAAGCATTACAAGACTATTCCAGTCACAAAACTGTTTTACATGTCCAGCTTCATAGTGTCTTCTCAGGAATAAATTGCATTCTCAGTGGGTCAATAAAGAGTTTTCAACATGCCAGAATCATGAGTCCACTCAGTGAACAAGCAAAATGAAGATATTCAGTGCAAGCTGCTTTGAAGGCTCAACAATATAATGGTGAGTTTTAAAACTGTGAGGGGTTGTTTTACACACCTCTACAATCTGTTGCTTTGTATGTCAGTTACCTCTGACTGTACTTTTTCCCCACAATTGGTGTGTGTGTCTGGCAGAATGCAACTATTTGCCTTCTTGAGTATAAGGAAGGCATTTAATTTTTTTTTTTCTTTCTATGCTGAAATGAGGGAAAATATTTTATCATTTTGGAGTTATGCAAACAAACAGCATGACTAGCAGAAAGTTTTTGAGAGAATTGTGATTTTTTTTGTGCATCTAAGAGGTAAAGGAATCACAGAATCCGAGCATAGAGGAAGTGATCTAGGAGCTTTGGAAGGACTCAGCCCTTTTGATTCGGCCTTGCAGTGCCTGTCCAGAAATGTTGAAACCCTGCTAAACAGACAGGTGGGGTTTATCTGCAAAAATATGTGACGCGAGTGAGGGAGACAGTATTGCAGTGTTAAGCAGTATTTTCTGCAAGCCTTTTTGTATTAGAAAAGTAAAATGTGATTCATTTAGTGTGCCTCTTTCCCCAAATATATATGGTGCCATTCAGTTGATTTTTTACAGTATAACATACAGAAGACTAAATCCCAATGAGGTAGTTTCAGGAATTTATTACTTATGGCAACATCCATGGTGTATTGTGGCAATTAGCAGTGTGAAAGAATAGAATCTCTCTCCTTCAGAGCACCATGGTCATGACAATGCATCAACTATATGAGGACATTACACACTTTTATAGGCACAATTAGAAGGATTGAGTGAGTTTCCTGAATATATTCTCCATATGGGGCAATGCTTAATAATAATAATTGTATAATGAATGTAGCATGCAAGTTATCTTGTGTGACCTGATTAGTCAGAAATAATGTTTCCACTCTTTGGAATGAGATTGTTATCTGTTGCTATAAAAACAAGCAAGACTATACTTGATGTGAACTGTGTGCTTCTAGCGTCGTCGAATCTCTGGACATAAAACATTTGAGAGACCAACTGTGAGGAACTGAAATGGAGGTAAAGCAGACAGCTTCACTTCTGATGGCAACAGCAGTGAAGGTATGAGATAACGCATTTTGGGAGAGCCACTAGCAAAAATTTCTTCTCCAATTGCTTCTCCAAGAAGCAAGAAGTCTTGCTTTTGTCTGTACCCTAAAGGAGGCCAGTTTCAGCCTGATTACTTTGTCCCCTGTCCAAACAGATCTCTGGTATACAACAAGTTCTTCTGTCAGGAATTTGCTAGACTCAAATATGCCTGACCTTCTGACTGTTCACCACACATAGGTGCTGCCCTGCCAACCTCTGATCTCAGCTTATGCTTTACTTGGAGTAATCCCTGCAGGGCGGTTGCCAGAAGCTGGAACCGATTTCCTGCTGAGGTTGTGGTGGGCTCCCTCCCCCATCTCTCTCCCTGCACCTGGAGGTCCCACACTTCTCCTCCCACCTGGACTGTGGTCCCTCCCATTTCCCAATTCTCTAATTCCAGAAAAATGGTTATTTCTGGGAAAAGGCATGTACTTCAAGGGTTGTTCCTTCCTCTTGTGAGGGTAGCTGGGTGATAGCAACCACAGCAGGGCACTTATTCTGACTGCTCACACCTGACTCTTTGCTTCTTGTTTGAGGACCTTCTGCTGAGCTTCTAAGGAAGTACCTCATAATGAACTTGATTCCTTCTAGGACTAAACATCTTTGCCAACATTGGTACTCATTATTTTGATTCTGTGTCTCTGATTCTCAAGTACAAATGCAGAGGCCTCTGGGTCCAGGATCTGGCTGCCTTATCCCCTTCCTTCTTTCTCAGTCACTCCTGATCCATGGTGTTCAAGTACTTTCTCATCTCAAAGGCTTTATCTAACATTAGTTATTTCTCAGTTTCACAACTTTTCATCCAGTACTGATGGTTTTTCATCCAGCCTGTTCTCCTGTCACCTCCACGTATTTTTGGGACTGTCTCCCCAACCATAGTAGTCCAACTACAGATATCTGGGATACTGGGTGTCGCCTACATCACCATAACCAAGACCTTTCTTGTCCTTGATGTAAGGCTGTCCTTTAAACACATCAGTGAGTGCTTCCAGGCCACTTTACTTTGCTGCTATTTTATTCCTTGGTTTCTCTTCTCTTAGAAATCCCTACCATGACCTCTGTTACTATCTGCAGGCTAGACAGACAACACCACATCTTCTCTGCTGTATTTTCTCCTGCTGCTTCTGTAACGCCACTTTTGTCTCCACACATTTTTCTTCAGGAAGGCCAACTGCGATACCACTATCTAGAGCTCTTCCTTGCAAGCAGCAGTGTATTGTTCAACTACAATGGCCTCTAATATTTCAGTGTTTCAGTAAATCAACAGTTCAACAGTTTCAAGAAGGCAAATCGAGTTCTACCATCACAAGTTCATTTTATGCAGGATTCCTTTTCTGCAGATTGCCACATCTCTCACCCTGTCAGGATAGCGAGTCCGAAGATGTCACACTGTGCCTATCTGCTCTTCCCACCCTTGTCAATCTATTAAAAGTCAATCAGAAAGTCTGCCAAGTTCTTCTTCCTGTCTGGCTTTCAACTCTTGCCTTACAATTTTTGACATCTGGTTGCTGGCAGGTGTTTGTACACCACTGCTTTCCCAAGCCAAAGTCCCACATTCACATACTTTTTACTCTTTCCCAACTCCTGGTCATTTGCTGCTTGATGGTGATGCTGGAGTCAGATGGCCACCTTTCAAAGATTCAGATCTCTAGTGCAGTTGCTTCTGGTCCTCCTGTCATTAGTGTTAATAAACTGCTAAAGGAAGAGTGCCCTTTAAAGATAGAACTGAATTAAAAACATGCTTTCACTGATGTGTGCCACAAACGAGACTAAATTCTCTGTCACATAACAACGGGACACTAACATTTGTTCACTAAATACACAGGGAATTGAATAAATGCAGAAAACAGCCATGAAGAGACAGTCTTTGAAAAGGCACTGTCTGTCAGTCAGGAAATCCCTCTGCAGCACATTGCTGGTGCCTATGCAAGTAGTTCAGGGAAACATTTTTGTATGGTTTGCATTACTGCCAAAAGTCAAAAACAAGACACTGAGCCAGCTGGATCTCTGCCTGATCACCTTATAGTATTTTAATTTTCTGTGTTCTAAGGCTGTATTTACAAGCGTTAAATACTTCCAGGAAGTTCTTGGATGTGCTGAGAAAGCAAAGATGAAATTTCAAAGGTGTCTCTAATTTAAAAGCTTGAACAACAGAGCTGTTGATTACACATCAGTAGCAACAAAATGGGAAGGACCAGAGAAGATTTTAAAACAAAAACCTGTTAATTTTTGGTCATTGAAAGGTGGACAGTCATGTGGGGTCATTCACTAGAAGTAGTTTCTCTAGTTTTCACTTTCTGTTTTCTGATCTTGAGATCTGAAAATTTAGAGAGTTGCTGCTAGTTGAAAGACTGAGCTGATACCAAAATAAACCCCAGGAATTACACTGGGAATTTACAGACTTTCCAACTGCCCCTTGCTTGTTTATATTCCTGAGACAAATTCAGGCAAAAGTATTAGAAACCTGTTTACTGAACGAGCAAAGCTCTGGAGTTGAGCACATCCTGAGTGCAAAGGAGCACTTTGTTCATCGTTAACCAACTGAGGCCTGACAGTGCTGAGACATCCCCTTGTTGGGAGGATCAGAAGAGGCAGTTTGTAAATGCCTGATAGCCCAGCTTGCATAGCTTTGCCAGCTTAATTAACACATTTTTTCCTCTGGGGAGAAGGGAGCTTCTGAACTGATGGAAAGAGCCCCACACTGTTTGTAAAGTCGCCCAAGTGCCACCAGCTCAGAGACTTTACCAGAGGGCTAGCTAGAAGCACAGGCTGCAGCTTTCCCTTTTTTCCCCAGTGAGTACCTAGGAGTGGAAAGCAAATCTGTTTCCTGACAAAGAATGACTCATGCAGGCTGCTTGGTTTCCCCTTGCTAGGTCGGTAATAGGGCATTTGGCTGGGTCTTCCACGGTACCTTTTGTATACAAAATACCTGATAGACATCTGTGATGTGGCTTTGCTCTTGCACAGATGTGTGCAAGAGCAAACACAGCAGGCTCGGGTGACTCACGGGGTGTTGCTAGAGCTAACTAAAAGAAGCAAGCTGGACAGATATGTTCAGGTCTCAAGCTCATGTCTAAGTTTGACTGAGGCATAGCAGCTCAGGAGGGAAACTGGAACTCTACATTCCCAAACCTTGACCAGAGCAGTGGCATGTGCCTGAGCTGTGCCTGAGCTCCTAGCAGAGGGCAGAGCAGCAGTGCCTGCTGGCCAGAGAGCCTGGTACTCTGCCCCACTGGTACACATCAGCTCTCCTGCCAAGAGCCCCACAGTGCTGGGAAGGGAGCAAGCAACAGGTCTGGGGCTGCCCCACAAACTGGAGAAAGAACTGCTGATGCTGCTTTCCTCAGTGCTGGCACATGGCTCTGCTGTCAACTGTGGTTCTTGAATGAAAGTAATTTAAAGAATTTGGGTCAGTTTGTTTTTCTGCACAGAGGATGCAAGTACTCAGTGCTTTACCTAGGGGTAATACAAACAATCCCTGTATCCCTCTGTGAGACAACGTGTTCTGAACAAACTTGCTTTATCGCTTCAGCGTGCTCGAGGCTGTTGTTTTGTTTTTAATTGTTCTTATTTCAGCATCACCTCGAAGACCCCACCAAAACAGGGGCATCATCTTCCTAGCAATACAGAATGCAAAACAGTGCCCTCCCCAAACAGGTGGTGATCTCAGTATGTCTTGGAGGCTAAAGGGAGGATACAGTGGAGCAAAGGTGTGATGCAGCCAGGCTCTTCCTCACAGGCATCCATCAGTTTAATGGCCAAGTGGAGACTGAAGGCCACATTTCCTGGCACTGTGGCATGCACCCACTTTTCCAGTCACCCCAAACATCACATCTGCACGTTTGGATTAATGTGTAATTTGTCCTCTCCCCCATGGCAAACCTGTGTGTCTGGGAAGGCTGCCTGAGTTCTTCTTTTCTGAACACATCATATCAGCCCCTCTCACTGTCAGGATATCACCTCACAAACACTCATATAAGAGCTAGTCCAGCACAACCATCAAAGAGGAGCAGCTTAAAGCCAGGTTTGACTCCATAATTCTCCCCAGATAAACAATCCCTAATTTACGACCCTTACAAATCCCAGGCTTGAGTGAATAAAACTGAAAAGATGACAGCTATATGTTCAGAAGAATTTGGGATAACTCTGCAGTGAAAATTTCCTTCTACAAAAAAGAGTGGGAGAAAAGAGGAGATGTGTGGTGCAGACAACAGCTATCACTAGCAACATCTCTGCCAACCTCTTCCGCAATGTTTCAGCCTCAAAGAGAAGAAGTGACAGACACACAGAAAATACTCCTTATATTGTGATTTTTAAAGGAAGTGCTCAAAACACAGGGGTGAGGTATAGCATGATAGGATACCCAAGGTTACATTAGGAAATTAAATACTTTTGGATGAGGAACCACCATGTGAACTAGCAATCACGTCTCAATCGGGATGATGTTATTTATCTATCACCAGAAGCACACATGGTTGTTAGCAGACAAAGGAAAAAATAAAAACCCTCCAGCATGAGTTTGCTAATCGTAATTAGGCATAATCAGATGGGAAGATACTTTGTCAATTATTTTTGTGTTGTTGTGTTATATTTTTTGGAAAGGGCCAATTTACTAAAAGGGAAAGATTTTGCAGAGAGAGATTTACATAAATAAATTTCCTATGCAACTTTGCTGAAAGAAAACATTCATAAAAGGAAATGCTTTAGACATTTCAAAATGAAAATGTTTGCATGTGAAATTAATGTAAGCTTTGTGATGATTTCTCCTGTTGCAAACTGTAAGGATCTTTGTTTTGCACTCTGCTTTGTTGCATAAGACATTCTATAAACTGTTTATTGATAGAATTTTTTTGACCATGTGGTGCAGTGAAACTATATCAAGAATGGGGGTCAGGATAGGGCTGGGCATCAGAGACCCACTGAAAGAATCACACAGGCTTAGAAACACAGACAGGTTACAGACTGCATGGGCTGAGAGCAATCCAAGCAGAGCAGTAGCGAAAGAAACATCATAGAATTTCTCCTGGAAAGGGGCCAAAGGAGCCTCAAGGGCAGGTGAATTGACAGGGCTTAGGGGGAGATGGGCAGCAGGGGAGCACAGTATGACACAGAGCTATTGCTAAGAAAATGGCTGATCCGGGAAAGGATGTGCTATAAGGAAATGTCAGCATGAATATTTCATGTGTTGACCCTTTTTGTAGTTTTAACATCTTAAAAGACAGTGAGTGTAATTGACGTTAGACTCTGGTAGAGAATGTAATTCCTGTCCCAGGAGATTGACGTATATTACCCCAAAAATGCAGCTCCAGGCTATGTTCTGCAAGGTGACATGCACTGCTACATGTATTCACCGAAGGAGCATCATCATTATCTCCCTGAACCTTAATTTCCCATGGAATATCACCCCTGTGCTTTTTTCTTTCTAGCTAATGTTGCAGTTTCATATATAAGGGCACTTCTGGAACAGAAAGGTATAATAAGACTCAGTGGATGCAGGTTGAAACCAGACGAGTTCAGACTACAAATTAGCTGAGGCATTTTTGCTTATCAGTGAAGGTAAGTAAACATTAACGAGGGCTGTAGTGGATTTTCCACAATTGGAAAGCTTAACATTATAACTGGTTGTTTTTCTAGCACCAAACACTGCTAATGATTTTTGCACAGGAATTAAGAGAGGGACATTCTTTGGTCTGTGTTATGTGCAAGACCAGACTAGTCCCTTCTGGCCTAAGTTGTTGATTACTCTAAAGCAAACTCTCCTGCCCTCAATAAGAAGACATTTGTGAACTGAAAGCTAACTACAAATGCCTTTTACTGTGAAAGCTGTTTCCCTGGCTCTAGTCTGTATAAAATAGCATCCTGTGTACGGTATGTGCATTGGAGCCCTTTAAATTGTATACCCTCTGGTAGCTGGTGCAGCATCTAATGGACGCATCTAGTGTGGGAGTAAAAACAATACGTGATGTGAAAAGGTTTATGCACTGACCCTAATATTGCCTAGCATGGCTTCTTTTCCATGTTTTGACATCACAGTCCCTGCTGTCCTTAGCCATGAAATCTTTCAAGCAGAGCTCCCGTCTGCCTGCATCCCAGGCTCCATGGAGGTGCCAGGACCTTGCATTTTTGGAGTGCGGAGCTGGAGCTCTTGCTGCTCTCTGGGCTTTCTGAGCTGTCTCACTGTTGGAGAAGCCTTTCAGTGAGGAACTGTTTCCAAGACCATCCTTCTGCTCCGTATCAACAGGGTTTCACTACCAGACGTATTCCTTGTGCCACCCCTCTAGCGCACAAGGAGTGCAGACAGGAGCTAGCTGGCTGATTGACCCCATGGACACACAACCACCATAGGAGCCAAAGAACCTTCAGCAATCACCCCAAGCAATATGTCCAAGCAATCCAAGTCATGTAATTCATAAGCCAGAGGCTTGGAAACCGAGCCCTGCATGCACTGAGAGCACAGAGCTCTCTTTGAAGGGGCTGGGCAAAGAGCACCTTCTAGGTGACCTCGCAGAGCGGGGTTTGCCAGGCAGTCTCTGCCATGAAGACGTGCCTTGTTGACCATGAGTGAGGTTATGTGCTCTTCTGACCCACGCAGCCACCCTGAAGGACCCGGAGCCTACTCCTGGTGCTGAAAGTTAGGTACCTACTGAAGTGCTTTGCTGATCAAAGCCTTTGCACAAGAGACTTCTTTACCAAACTGTACCATGCCATTGTCTCATGTGGCATTTCACACCAACCTGTACAGCCAGTTTCTCTCTGGGAGATGTAATGAAAAAGTCAATATTTATCAAGTAGAAGATGGAAGAATAAGCCCCAGAGTTGGCCTTTACTTCTCTTTAGTTTCATCAAAACATCTCTGTTGTCATCAAAGGGAACTTGTTTGTTCCAAGTTAATTTAAATATTAATATAGGCTAAAATGCAGGCTTAACCAAAACAAGGAAAACGATTTACTAATCTATAAGCTAGACAGAACAAGCTGCCAGCTGGGAATAATGCTTAATGGTCCCTTTAAGCTACTCTGTGGAATGTGAGTTTGATCAATTTAGTCCAAGCCACATTAGTATCATAAAAGCAGAGAGTAGTGTTTTCTCCCAAGGGTTTCCTTTGAGGGACATTCCTCTCAGAGCACAGTATCACAGAAACAATTAGGGATGATAACATTTTTTGCATATACCAAGCAACTGATGAGTCAACACTGATCAAGACATACTTTCATAATTATTTTTTTAAACTACACTTCCAAGTTCACAGTATAATCACCAAGTTGACAGAAGCAGTAATGACTAGTGAAAATTATTGTACCATGACCCTGTGAACTATTTTTGACAAGCAAATACTTTCCAGGAAGCTGATAGGGGAAAAAAAATTGTGTTCTCATTAACAGTCTGTGCACTTACTCAGGTGGAAGACAAGGTGGGTATGTTATGAGTCTTTCTAGCATCATTGGCACATTCTTACTCTTCCCTCCCAGATTAATGGGCATTAAGGTTCCCAGGTCTCAGTGATGGTTGCGAGCTCATTACAGGTGCTGCTTTGCTTGTATATCATTGCTGTCCCACAAGCCTATAATTTATTGCTTAGAAAGGATTTCTGGATATTTTCCCAGATGTAAAATCACAGAGGGTTGTATTTAGTGCTCCAGCTGACAACAACCCTACCTGCATACATTCTCTCTCTCTCTCTCACACGCACATACTTGGCTTTGAACTCTGACATTTATTTTATGCCATAAATTCCTTCAATTAACCAACACAGTGCATTAGTATAATTGTTAGTCCCAGCCTGAATTCTCTTTTAGAATAGCTAAGTAGAATTGTAGTGATATTGTTGCAGTTCATATCATACATACAGTCTGCTAATAGGCATTTAAGGAGGTATTGGTGAAGCTCTTGCTATGGTAATGCTCTTACTTCAAGGTTATTTATATAAAAAGGTGTCTAGTCTTTGTAAGGAAAACCTCAGCATACCTCTGTGCTTCCTGTACAATAACATGATGCAATACCTTTCCCTCTGAAGTTATTATCTTGGCTTCTCTATATACATTTTCAGCCCATTATGAAAATTCAGGAAGGCCTTAAAACAAATTGAAGAGATTAATTCAAAAGGTGCCCTTGAAAATTCAGGGCCATAAAATGGGAACAGAAAAAACCAGCATGATAAAAAGCAGTCCAGTTCTGGACTCATTTGTTTAAGTCATACCTTTCTGTCCTTTAGAAGAGCAAGATAATCCAATGTTAACTAAAGTTCAGGAAACCCACAGCATCACTCAGAAACATGCAGTTCAGAGAAGAGTGAAACTCCCATCCTGTTTCTAACATGCAGTTCAACTTTGCAGAGAGAATTTTTCCCTTGTGAACTATGAGGGGACACAGAAAGATCTGGGAATGCCAACAAGCACCACTGGATCATCACAAAGGTAGCACTTCCATCAATAACATTGCCTCTCAGTCAGTCCTAAATGGTTTCCCTTAAGTTATATGCCAATTCCTAGGGCCAGAGCATCCTCACAACTCGTGGATGATGGTAGGGACAAAGTGCGTACCAATCTTTTTGCTCTTTCAACAGGGAACAAAGAAACGGATTTTCACAGAGTGAAGGTTTTTACAGCAGCAGAGTCCACATGTCTCCTGTCCCAACACATTGCTAGGAGAGCCTAAGAGCTCTTCAGGACTGCCTATCCTCACTATATTGATGCCTGCTGCAGCAAGCATGACAGGGAAACTCTTTTAGTTAAATGATCACCCACTCTCAAGTCCATTGGTTATTGCTGAATCACAGCTTTCTCTGATCACTAAAATCATGTTTTGTCAGATGTTTTCAGCAGTCTTTTCTACACAATCCAGCATTGTTTTGCATGGAAAGGGCAGTGGACTTGCTTGTTTAGAGTGACTTATTACAGACACGGAGTATTCACACCGAGAGCAATAATTAACGTACTTCCAAGATGACATGGAAAGAGGGAGGTGGGGGTGCTGTGAGGCTTTCCATTGCTCTGGGATAAAAGCCTTTGTCACACTTTACAGTACCATGCCATTTCCATGAATTTACCCGTAGCAAATCACTTGTTTCTAGGGTGATTCATAGCCACGGCTGTTTCCCGTCTTCCTGGGGGCTTTCTGCAGCAGGAGGCTTCTCACAGTCTCAGCAAGACCCACGCTTGAAGGGGGCTGCCACCAGCATCCAGCCTGGGCTTCTTTTCTGGTGAGCGAGGGTGATAAGGACGGCAGGCTGAACAATGGACGCTCCTTCACAAGCAGATTAGCCTGGCCCTGCAGAACATCATGTATCTTTTAAGGGATGCTGTCAGGAAGAAAACGGCAGGTCAAATCCTTGGTGGGAGCAAATTAGCCCGGCTGCGTCAGCTGCACTGCGGTTGGCGGAGCAGCGCCAGCTGATAGGAGCTGAGGATGTGACCCTGTCTGTCTAGGAAAAGCAGTGTGTATCTGGGGTTTGAACAATGCTGGAGAAGGGATTACTAGACTCCAAAGTAGTGTTAGCTTTTTGCTCACTTTTGATCACTTGTGCTGTTTCCCACACTGTCTGCTAGAGTGCCGACGGCTGGGCAGCTCTGGCCTCTGTGAATGCATTTCTGGCTTTCGTGGGATTGCAAAATAACTGCTGTAATGAGGCTTTCTCACTAAGATTAGAAAACACTGCAAAAGGTTATCAAGCATACTGAATTTCTATTACAGGGACGGCTGCTTCCCACCCTTTCTCTCTTCAAGCGAAGGGGACCTAATACTGGGGAATAGCAGCAGCAGCATTTGCCCTGTGTGCCACCTCAACCCACTGGCACCTGCCAGGGACCCTCAAAGGATGTGAATCTGCTGCAGCTCTGCTGCAGGGGCAGCAGAGAGAGAAGGGGACAGACCCTCCCATCCCCCTGCAAGGCATGAACATGATGTTCTCTGCGGGAACATCAAGTGCATTTTGAGAACTGACAGAAATGTCATAGCGCATCACAAGTGCTTTCAACCCCTCACCAGAAATAAAACACATGTCAGGTCACAGAAGGCTGTTTTCACTCTTATCAACAGTGCCGGCTGTTGTCTGGCTGTGAAGGACCCCCCAGCCCCTCCAAAGGCATTTTTATGCCAAGGAAGCAAGCATCAACCTATGATTTTATGAAAGTGTTTTCCTCTCTTCTTCTCAGTGGTTTGGTTTTGGTTTTTTTTTGGTTGCTCAAGCCTGAAATAAAAAGCCCAGCTCACTGGAGCCTGTTGGTCCAGACAGAGCTTCATTTGCTGAGGTTTTGATATCACTTAAACCAGGATTTATCTAGCTTTCATGGATTGTGGCTAAACTTTTTGAACAGTTTGTCCTTCAGGATTTCCCAGATGTCTCAGCTGACACTTTCCTGGCATACATTTCAGGGGAAGAAAGATGTAAAGAAACCCTGTCACTCATCTAACCAGAAATCTTTTTCATCTTTTTTCTTGCTACAGTGCTATAATAGTGTTGATAAATACTGAGAAAAATTGGCTTCAGCTCCACTTTTCTTTCTGTCTGCCAGGACATGTCCAGCTTCAGCTTGCCGGGTGATCTGCAAACTTTGTTGGCAGGTGGCCTGTATAGTATTGTCCACAGTTTAGGCCAGCTCTTTTCACAATCATTTTACATCCAGGATTTAGAGGGTTTCCCAGAAGTTATCTTTGATTCTCTGACTCTGTGCAGGCAGCATACTAACAATCATGTTTAATGGTAGATTTTCAATTAATGCTCCTTATTCAGGGATCCAGTTGCCAAAGGCTGTTTGTTTTATTAATTCTGTGGAAAATCTGCCCTGATCATTTGCCTGAATCTCTTCAGTACCAAAACTGTGAAATCAATTTTAATAGGCCTTGAGGGATGTGCATATAAGCCATCATATAACCTCGACTGTATCTGATTCCCAAATGAGGTAAATCACGCCCATTAGTTTGTGGCTAATATTTTGCTTGATAAAGTAAGTATCACGCATTTATTATTCAGAAAAGCAAAGTGTCTTAAGTTTCTACAGATTCAGTTAGCACACAAAGTGTTGAGCACTGAAACAGATCCATGCTTCTGGCAGATCAGCTGGAGGCATCTGTATCACACTGATGCTGGCTTCTATCAGCCTTCTGACTCTAGATGTGTTTGAACCTAGAGGTATTTGAAGTTTTCCGTCTTTCCAGGACAAGCAAAGTGGCTTCTCTGGGTTGCCCCGTGCATAGACATTCAGGAGACAGCCCAGGGAACAGAGTACCTGACACCTCTGAACTCACTGAAGACCCTACAGGATTGCTGACAGGTGGAGAGGCTTGTTCCATTGTTGGCCAAACATTCTTCTCTGAAGCATCCAAATACTGGAATTAGCGACCAACTCACTCCACTTGCAACACTGCCCAGCACAACCAAGTGTAGGAAGTTTACACGCTGGTACTTGGACACTTCCCTAGATGCAGTGGCCTTTCCAGAGAATGGGCTACATTTCCCTTCTGCCTGGCTGAGAAGCTGAAACTGCCCTTAAAAATAATTCGGGTCAGTAGGAGGTGGTGGCAAATTAAGATTGCACATATTAGACATCTCAGCTGAGAGGGCTTAGTCAGAGGAAGGCACACACCTGTAATTTTAACTATTTTCTTGTAATATTACCTAGTTTCCTGCTATATCTGTAGTCTTTATGCCTGCAGGCTCTCCTGGGTTCCATACAGGTGCTGCAGTTCCCACATGTTTCCTCCTCACACCTGGTCAGCAGTAACACATCTCTTTGTGTAACCAGCATTCTGGTCACTGCAAGAAGGCAGGATGATGCATGAGGGCTTTCTTTTACAGGTAGCTTTTGGAGCAATCAGTCACAGTTTTCTAAAAACTGCCTCAAGTGAGAATCAGTCCTGCTATTAGTAATTTGATTTCAAGGTGAGCTCATGGTCATGGAAAGTTCCCAGCACAGTAATTGCTTGGGGTGCTTAAGAGCAATGAGAACTCCTGGAGAATTTGATAGAGTACTAATTATATCAGAAAGGTTTTTAATGATTACTTTCTGCATAAAGATGGAAGAACAAAATAAGGCATATATTCTGCATATATCCTGAGTGCTGGCAAATAAATTTTCCTTGCATGAGGGGCCTCATGGGTAATCTAACAAGAAATACCTCAGCACTCACAGGAGCTCTGGCTTACTCCATGTCAACAAGCGACTGCACCTCAGTTACGGCACTACCAGAATTCTGTACCTCTCTACACCATGTACTTTTATATAAAAACATCCTCTGGAATCTGTGAAGTTTAACGCATTCTTGTATTTTAAACACACATGATTTATAAATCATTTAACTTACGAGTTTGACAGTTCATAAAGTATAATTTCTGAAAAGATGAACACTTTTGAGAGGATCTTCTCTTTGAGGAGAAGTGTAAATAGTCATATGTCGATATTACAAAACGGAGACTTTCATTATAGTAGAATTATCTGGAATGCAAGCACAGTAGTCCTGAATTTGCTCTGTTCTTCAAAAGGAAAAGGAATATATCCCTTTCACAGCAAATAATGCGAAGTCCAATTTCTAAGCTTCTTTTTATAGTCAATTGACTTCTTCCCTGGCCTGAGGACATTTGCTGATGAGTGATAATCTAACTACTACGGATCTTCATTCCTAAAAAAACACCTCCTAATTTTGATATACTTACTGGTTTTTGGTTTTTTCATGGCATTTGGTAAACACTAAGACTGGAGAGGTCCACACTTGGTCTTTGGTAACTGGGCACCTCAGCCAGTACGAGGTGCCTCATCTGCAGAAAAGCTGAGCTCTTTCTCCTGTTGCCAAAGAAAACTGCAGCAGCTCCATTTACTTCAAGGGGAGTTGGAAATACAGAGCATCTTCTGGAAGATCAGGCTGCTCATAGCCAATGCATATATGTAGGCTTGGAAATTTTGGTCAGACCACATGACTTTTTTTTATTCATCTGCACCTGATCTTGTGCAACTGGTGAGACTGTGCCATAAGGGAGAGGTGCCATTGCACAAACTGATACACATTTGTGCAAGAACAATCACGGAAGGAAACACCTGCATTCCACCACTCCCAGCAAGCCATCTTAATGCCATCTGTGGAGTTTTTTGAACTACAGATGGTCTGTGATTTTTAAGGGAGTTCCTTCTTGCCAGGACACAGTGTTTGAAACACTGCCCGTAGCAGCACTTGCTTATCCACTGCTGCAGTGCAATACACTGACTTGTCCCTTGGTTCCCAGAGCAATTCCATGTGTATGGACAATTCTGTCCCCTAGTCTTTTAGCAAACTTATTGATGGCAGTTCTAGCACCTCTCCAAAGTGAAGGGAGTGATGTGAGCTGCATGTCACAACCACATGAAGCCTGTTCACTGCAAAGCAGAGGGGTCTGGTGCAGTAGCACAGAGCAGACCCCAATGAAGAACGCCTCCAGGCAGTGGGAAGGAAGGCCAGTAGATTTGAGACTATCCAGGTAGTTTGCTCAGGTAAAATACATTGCTCTTCCTTAGTTTAAGACAGTGTGATGTTATTCAGAGCTTAAGCACCACATCTGTTGTCTCTTTTTTTCTCACCTTTAATTGTCCTCCCTCAACTACAGTGTTGAAGATTACTCTTTTTGCCAATAAATAAATCTAACATCCATTTGAGTACTTTAGATACATTCTTATCCAAGAAATAAAGAAAGAAAAGTCCCAGCATCATCCTAGATGAAACCAACATGTTTAGCATGCTAGTCTGCATTATTATCTTCAGCAGTTTTCAGAAGTGATAAAACCAAATTCCCACAAAAATAAAATACTGGCTGTCATTTCTTAGTGACTGTTGTTTTCTGATTTAGGAACTAAATTTTGTAGAACAGATGGGGCCAAATTTTGCTCTCATTTGCATCAGCATAAGTCAATTTATTTCAATGACAGCAGTTCCTAGCACAGTTACAAGAGACGTCTCTTTTTGGAGCTCCTGGAACACCAGAGCTCAATAGCAAAAAAAAGCAAAGGAATGCTTTCAGACATCATTGGTTGAACAATCCGTAAAATGAGACTATTTAGGAAGTATATGGTGCTGTCACTTAAAGCATGTTATCACCAGCAGTCTGTGAAGGTGGGATAATATCAAAACCCAGGGAAATGCAGTAAATAATTCAGGGAGTAATGGTAGCGCACCAAAGAGCACCAGGAAAAAAGAATGAAGCCACCAAACAGAAGCAGAAATATCACAAAGTGCAGACAAGGAAGACTTCTTGCTCAACTTGAATATATGTTCTAGTTTTATGCAGCAAGCAGTTTCTTTTACCTCTTTAATATGAATACAGAATTTCTACCAGTGTGTGTATGTATGTGTAGGTGTATAAATATATATGAGAAATTAGTACCACATCTTAAAATGTAACTGGGGTTTTAATATAAATATTGCTTGGTGGCTATGTCATTAAACAAATCCATTTATTTTGTGGGTGTTTATGTGGCTGATCATCTGAACACAACCTGCACACAGCTGAACAGATGCATTTTCTTCATGTTCGTGTTTGCTGTTGGCTGTTTCAGACTTGTATAAGGACAGGGTATTGGAGGAAAGCAAAAGCACGGGGTCAGAGGAGGAACACAATAGATTTGTAAGCTTTGCACAGGAAAGCTGAGGAAATCTGCTTGATTGAGGATATCTACTGCTCTGGCCTGAAAAAAAAGCACATTACATGCCCACATGTACCTCACATGGCTGCAGCACAGCCCAGCTCTGCCAGACAGGACTCCCAGAGGATGTAACACTGACCCACACCCTTCAGAAGGGATTTATCTAGGCACTTATGGTAGGTAGTTTCCTGGGTGCAAACCAGAATCACTGAAAAAAAGGAGCCATCTGCAGTGAAAATACAGGAAATGTCCCATGATATCCCTAGGAGCAGACCTGAGCCTCGCACTATGGAAAGCTCTATACATTGCAGGATGGCCAACACCATGGCCTGGGTACATCATATGGGAGCATCAGCATGGGGGCTCACAGGACCACACCAAGGCAGTGCTGGTGGGAACTGTGTGTCCCTGCAGCACGGCGGGAAGGAGAAACCATCCTGAACAGAAGAAGCCTTCTCCATTTTCAGCTGAATGAAGCTATTCGGAGAAATTGTTTCTGGGAAGAATATACTTCTGTCCGGGCAATATTCCGTGTGTGCTGGATTTCACACACAATTTACCAGACACAGGCAGGTATCTTAGTTCAGTCCTGCCAGTGCTGTCAGCATCTGCCTCACCTCCAGCCGAAAAACCCTTAGTCCCTACACTCACATGTCTGGTTAAAAAGGTGGTTCCCCCAGGACCTGCCTCACTAGCACAGCCCTGTCACTGGTGTGCCTCCCTCCACCCAGCCCAAGCTGATGATCAGATGACCTGGTCAGCGGGTGTGGGATGGGATTCAGCGGAAACAAGCTTCCCCCATTACTCTCAGTTCCCCTTTGCCAGCCACAGAGGTTTTGAGTTTTTCCTGTCTATTGCACCAAAGCACAGATTATTAGCGGATGTGTCAGCCTGTAATTTGTTTCACAATGTGAGCCCGCATGCCTGAGTGGTTCTGTTCCCCTTTCTTTCAACAAAGCCAGTCCATCCTTTAATTCAATTACAGCTCTTTATAGCTGGCTTCCTTGCAGATCCCCAGCTAACCATCCTCTTTGCTTTACGATGATAAGGATACTAGCACCCTGGATTCTTGAACTCAATTTTTATGCAAGCTACAAAGATAAGGGGACTGTGTTTTTTCAGTGAATACACCCTGGTCCTCCGAGGTGAAGAGCTCTTGTCCTGCTCCAGAAAGCCCCCTTTGCTTTAGAGGAAAGAAATGCTCCTCAGTGTGTGCTCAGCAGTCACAAGTCCCTACAATTAAGTCATTTCCTGAAGGCCACTAAGTGAGTCAGAAGCAGTGCCAAGAACTTAATACAGCTTCCTGAATCCATCCCCTCCTAACCATGAGAACAAAACCATGCTCTGTTTATGCAGAAATTAAATGTCACTGAAGTTTTACTATGGCACGATTGCATTCCATTTGTAATTAATTTTTCTCTCAGCTCTCCTTTCCACACTTCTCATCTGGAGCATTAATTTCCCCGTTTAAGCTGTTTTCTAGAAGCCCCAATGGGAGAATTGCAGTCACTGGCCAGATTTGGGCCCTGAGGGGCTCTGTGTGCCAGCACCCCCCTCTTCTCCAAAGGAGACATCACCTTCTGCAATCTCTTCTGTCTTTCTCACAAACCTTGCACTGGATTTGTCTGGGGTCCTACTTCAGGAGACAGTAGGCTGAAAAGGAAAGAGGACACCCTTTTCCTCATCTCTCTTTGAAATAGGGGTCTCCTAAAGACAGCGTCCACAGCCGAAACTAGGGGCTGCTCCTAGGCAAAGTCTTCTCTGTCAAAAGAAGGGAAGAGAGACATCCTCCAACCCAATGTCTTCCCTTTGCAGAATCTACTTCCTGGAGAAGGGCTAAGATTCAGGGTTGAGGAGAGATTCGATGTCCTGCAGTCCAGAAATTGAACTGGAGTGACCTCAGCTATAGTGGTCTAGACCCAAGCAACATAAGGGAGTACTGCTGAGCTGCTGTTTATGTCATTTCCACCCCCATCTCTCTAGCATATGGCCTCTTCCTCTCCTATTTGCTATCAGAACTGATACTGACTATATCAGACTCTCAGAGGGGCTTTTCCTGTCACTGTACTATTTGACTTTTCCCACCTATGGCTGCTCATCCAGCACTGTAAGATAGATCCCTGCTTCTGAAACCACACAAGTTTGCAAGCTCCCATCCAACCGAAAATGAATCCACATCCCATCTGCTGGCATTTGTTCCACACACTGCTGTGCTGAGACTCCTTTGTCACCCGTGGCACTGCTATCACCCCCCTGGGCTTGTTGTCTCTTCCAAGTACAAGCTGTGGCAGTACTGGTCCCCAAATGCACAGTGTTGGCAGGGGGTGGGAGTTTGCTCAGTCTGTGCAGCTCATGTTTTTTATATTGTCTGTCAGAGATTCACATCACTTTCTGCCTCGGGTCTGTTGCCAGGTCTGAGAGAACTGCCCGCTCTCTGTGAGCTTCACCACAGCTGGGGACTTTCCTCTCAGGCTATGTTTTGATAATCTTGTCAGGGGTTTAGCCTTTGCAGAGTGTTTTGCTGTACAAACTCATCCTAGTCTCCTACCAAGAGTTCAACATTTTCCCAAAATGACAGTGTTGCCTCATTGGGCCAATCACTTGTCTGTGCTTTCGCCATCCTTTTGGTTTGCCACTTACAAACATACTGCTCACGTTTCATGGGCTGCCATTGTCACTCAAATGCCCATAATACAGTTCCATATCTAGCTGCATTCTCTTAAATTAAGTGGAAACTTTCACAATCGTCAAATGCTTTAAAGAAAACAATGGTCAGAGATTAGACTAGTTTGACTTAACTATCTCTATTTTGGCACCCATTGCTTGCAGTTGGAGATTGAGTCACTGTTTAAACTCTCCAGCAGATCTTTATATCCCAGAGAATTTCAGCCCTGGAAGGCAGAAGGCTTTCACGCTTCCTTCAGGGAATATTCTCACTTTCTTTTAATCCTGGTTCCCTGTATTGCTCAGCAATTACTCCAAACCCTGAACTGTGAGCTCCCGGACTGCTTCCCTCCCAGTACTAGTTATAATCAGATGCAGCCTCGAGCCTGGCCCAAGGGGAATCTCTTCACTCTGTGGGCATCAGCTCTGACTGACTCTTGCACAGACCTCTGGGGAGTGCAGTCCCCTCACAAAAGCAAGCCCACAAAAAAACTCCTTGAAAAGCAGAGATCAACACTGTTCTCAGTCTCAAGGAAGGAACATGGGACCTTTCACACATATTAAATGCAGAACAGTGAATAGAAATTAGTAGATTCTGTACAAACAGTGATTTTCTGCTCTCACGAGATGGGAGGGGGGAGTAATTTCCAAGGAGGTTATGTCAGTATTCACATCATCATCTCTCTTTCAAAGAGATCTTCCTAGGTGTCAATAAATGCATTGATAAGATGAAATTCAAAGGCAAATAACAGCCCCAAATCCATAGATTCTCCCCTCCTCCCCCAGGAAAATAAAAAATAGTACACACTGTACACCAATCTGTTTCTTGGAAAACTGGCATATTGCAACCCAGGGTTGGCTCAGATGCTTCCATAGCAGCCAGACTCTTGCAAACTCGAGCAGTGATTGCTGAGGATAGCACCAGGCTTTTCTCCATGGCAATGCAGACCACTTCTGCTCAGCCATCTGTCTTATCCATCACCTTTTAAATTTCACTGCTGTCCTTGTCCATGCAATTCTGACATTTCATATGCAAGCGTGCTGCATACAAATCCCCAGTGCAGGATTTCTCTGTAAAACTCCAGGTGCTGTTCAGAGATTTTATTTAAATGAAGTAATACATGTATTATCATCACAGTGAAGATTATTAAGGACTCGCTTTTTTTTTTTGCTTTTCTTTTCACACTGACTAAGCCAGTTCAATTTTATTTAAGGTTACTTAAGAGATAAAAAATGACAGGCTTGCTTACTGAAATGTATTCTGTTTTTCTTATAGGCACCACTCAGGCAGTTAATTCTGCTCTTGGATGCTAAGGAGTTACATAATGATGATAATTACCTTGCATTTCTATGGTATTTTCATGTCATGAGTGTGTTCTGTGAGCTGAACATGGAAATAAATGGAAATGCCACCATTCCTAGGGATTTCAGAGCCACTGTCAGTGCTATATAGATAATAAGGAATGATAACCTATCTAAATGAAATCCTTTGGGCAGGCTTGTTTGGGATGCAGGCAGCTACAGAACTGCTATTTTCACATGGAAATTTTGGGATTTACTTAAAGCTGCTGCTCTTGAAATCATGGAATTACAAAGATTTTACTGGAAATATCTCTCTTTTGATCTGCAATTCAGAAAAGCTTGAACACAGGAAACTCAGAAACTGGAAAACAAATGGAAGCAACCCCTGCTATATTCACTTAGAGGCAGTGTTATGATTTGAGAAGGAAGGGGAGGCTGCACCCCCTGTTTTCAGTACATGCAGTCAGCAGGCACTGTTTTTGACATGCTGACTGCAACTTGTCGCAAAGACAAGATGTAGCCTATGTTAATTAACAGAGGTCCAGCGATTTCTACTTGCAGGGCTTCCAGCGGTCTGTATTTTCAAACAGCAGATCTGACTCTGATCTTTGCTCTGAGTAACAAATTGTGGAACACCTGAAACCTTGGAGTGTAAAATACATTGCTCCATTTCTTACAGCCTGTGGCCATATTGTTAATAATTTTTTGCTTTTACTGATTGTTCATATCAAGCTTCTCTTCTGCTAAATATATTGGAGAGCCCTTCTGGGCCTTCAAGAAGCAAAATGTTCCCTAGATCTGCCATAGCAGAGGTTTTTGGATGTCAGACTATATGGGAAAATCCATCCAAATTTATCAAAGATGTGAAATTGTGGAGGATTCATTTACAGAATCATAGAATCGTTTAGGTTGGAAAAGACCTTTAAGATCATGGTCAAGTCCAGCTGTTAACCCAGCACTACCAAGTCCCAGCTCTACCAGAAACCCACATCTCTTAAGTGCCGCATCTACACATAAATGTGGTTAATGTTTAACCACATTAAACTCCCATAGGGATGCTCCTACCTAAACTAGTTCCATTTGACCATGTTCACTTTCTTTTTGAAGGATTTAAATAGTCGCAGTGCAGCCACTTCAGTTTAGAATGGAATTAGAGCAGGCTCAAATCAGCTTCTTCCTCTCTCTCTCTGAAGCACGGCCCTCAGTGAAATGATTCATGCACAGAAATCCATGCTCTTCCACAGCTCTTCCTGCAATTTCAGTGTATCTTTTTTCCCCTCTGTTCTGGAAAAAATAGTGAATGGACCAGGTAGCCACAAAAGGCACAGCACTTGAACACAGAAAACTGACGTCTCTCCTGCCTGCACGTCGCTCTCTGACTCAGCAGCCAGAGAAGGAGACCTTTCAGTTCACGGTATTTATTTGTTCACGTCTGGAATGTGCTGCTTTTCATGAGGGAATGTCAGACTGCCCAGGCCTTTTGCAACCTTTACAGGTGGGCAGAGTCCAAATGCCATCAGACCTTTTACAGCCCTCCCAAAAGGGTTTAATCCAAAGGACGTCCCAGCCTTTTACATCTGAGCCCCCTTGAGTTTATTGGCGTCACCCCTGACAAAACAGGACAACGTGAAAGGAAGCCAGGAATTGCAGAAATGCTGGCCCATTGTGCAGAACTTGCAAATGCTAATCAGGCTTTAGAAAAATGCAGTAAGTTATGGCTGATCCAGCAAAAATTGAGAAAAAAAGTGACGATATCAGGCAATGTCTGTCTTCTCTCCAAGCTGTGTGTTTTGTTTACTCATATGAGGGCCACTGAGCAAAATGGGTGGAGATTTTGCTTGTTTCTTTCTTTTTAACACTTAAAGGATGACTTGGCAGCAGGGTTTGATTTGAAGAAAGAAATCCAAGTCAATACAATCTAGATGATTAATTCTATTATAAGCAAAGATTACTTAAACTGGCAGGCTTTAAAATTCTGAGGGTGTCACTTTATCATTTATAATTATCTAATGGTGCAGTGCCTTTTCCTTTACTCTGCTTGCCACTTGAATTAAACTGGAATCCAAAATTTCAAAGCTAAATCATTTGAAAGGAATTTTTAGGGGGAAAGGGAAGAAGAGTTGCATCTGATTTTGTTCTATTTGCAGTCCAATCAAATCCATAAAGGCCCTACTCCGAGATTCCTGTTTAAAAGGAACTGACATCCCAAGAAAGCAGGATGTGTGAATGTTAATATTTTAAATCTGAACTTGAACCACAGCCTTCATTTGACCTTGACTCAAAACATTTAAAGCTCCTTTGCCTCAGCCCATTGCCATGCAGTGCACATTTAGCCAGTATCTCTCCTGGCACAAGCTCTGGTTCCATGTCCCATTTATTTTGCTTTTCCACCAAATCATCGTTCTTCTTCCCTATCTATAAAAAAGGTCAGAAAGGAGAATTACAGTGCGTAGGAAATCAGCATTACTTCCTTTTGCATTTGCAGCCAGCTGCCAAGCCCAATAAACACATCCAGTGTCAGCTCGGCTCCCTTCCCCTCCCACACCCCTCCCACACCTGGCCAAAGAAAGAAGAAAAACAGCTAAAGGGAAAATATTCCGGAGTTTGGGGGAGGATGCCCGGCCGGGAGCGTGTTGTTTCCATGCTGAACAGCAGAGGGGAGCAGCAGAACGGCATCTGTCCGGCTGCGCAGGGGCTGCCAGGACCAGCGCCGGGGACGGCCCCAGTACCACCGGCTCCCCAGTACTGGGGAGACCCTAAATCCTCTCCTAAATGGCTGTGAGGTGAATGAACCTATCTGTCAACAGAACACGTCTTCAAGAAGGGGCTATAGGTTTTTCCTACTATTAACTCTGCATTACACCCTTAATGGTCCAGACCTGCAGAGATGTCCAGTGCCTTACTCTCACTCTTTTGGAGTGGTGTCCACAGCCCTTTGACCGTGTGTCAGTTGATATTTCCCTAGGATAAATATGTATGAGCAAATGACACAGCCAACTACATTCAATCAAATCCAAGCTGGCATATAAGAGACCCTGGAAATTAATTCAGATTGAGAAAAATATACAGTAATGTTGTAGTTTTGTATAGGAAATGTGGGAGCTGACCCACCAAAAGAGAGCAGAAGCCACTGGAACTGGCTCATATTGGGGTTGTGAGCCAGGCATGCAAGGCATAAGGAAGCACTCAGCCTGGGAAAAACTCATGACAAGGGCCTAAATTCATGAAACAGAGGATGAGGAAGGCTTTTAAGAAGGCTGAAGTTTGCAAATGTCAGTGTCCTCCTGGGTTATATGCAAAGCGTAAAAAAGAGGTTGCCTTGAAAGTCACCTGGTCTTCATATGGACCAGCACACAGATCTTTTGGCTACCTGCTGAATAGCCTTGGCATGATACCAAGCTGTGTATGATTCATAAGCAGATAGTCTGGAAAATGTAACAGCCTTGCAGGTTACCTCAGGACTGGGGCTCACTATAGCAAATGCAGGGTTTGCCATGTGACCACATCCACTGCACATGGTGGTACACCTGGATTTGCAATACAGCACATGCCTGGAAGTTTGGGGAGTCATGAACACAGAGAACACAGTGCTGGCACTGTCCTGGAGTGGCACATCAAAGAAGTGGGCTCCTTCAGACACAAGTGTTGAGCAAGGGTACAGGTGGCATGTGCCTAAATAAAGCAATCCCTGCTCTGAAGTTTTTTGGGAAACCAGTCAAAGACCATGCAGATGTAATAGCAGATATGCATTTGTCCTTAAATCAAAAAGCCTAAATTGAAAGTCCCTGAATTGAAAGCCTAATTTTAGGCAGAACTGAAAGAAAAGGGACCCTGGTGAATGGCTTTTGCTGGAACAACAAAGAAACCCAGGATCTCGGGGTTGTTCTTCTGAAGTTAAACCATGTTCCTGAAGGCATGGCAAGTTTGGAGGCCTAGGGAACTTGTTGGATGACAGGAGCTGAAAAGGCAGTTTTGAGTCTCCCAGAAAGACACAGTCCATTAGATGAACTGCTGCTAGGGACACTCAAGGATATGTGAGGGCCAAATCACAGGCATTGGATCACATATTCCAAAATACATCTGCACACTTGAATGTGTGTGTGTATCCGCACACATGTGTATGTTGTGTATCTAGCTTAACTAGGAGCTGAGATGATGACCAGCCTCAAAGTTTGAGACGCCTTTGGGGTAAGAAACTGTAGAAGTTCTCATCTCTGTGGTGAGTCTGTGAATTCAAATGTAGAAGTTACTTGGAGGGCCATCTTACCCAAAATAACCCTTTAGTACACCAACTCCTTCAAACGTGCCATTCTGGCAACAACGGCACAACATTTTACTAAAAAACCCAAGGCAGATTAAAAAAAACCAAACAAACAAGCAACAGACCGATTGCACTGGTCTTCATTTTCTTACCAAGCTGTGAGATAATTTGTATAACTGAGGTCCCTACACCAAAATTCCAGCCTGATTTCATTCAATCAAGATTTCCCATATTTCCCCTGCAGTCTTGCTGGTCTGGCTTCCCACACAATGACAATAATAAAGTTGACTAAAAACTTTACATGCACGATTTCAAAACACACTTGTGAACTTTGGAAGAAACAAATGCATCTTGTGACAGCGAAGTGTCATGTCAGCAAACACTAAAAGAACCAGACCTGCTAGTAACAGTAGCTCTGAAATAAGGGCAGTGCAAGAAGCCACCTGAGCACTAAAGCTGTTGCTGTTCTTGTGGATAGGCAGAACCAAAGCAGATTGCATCAACCAGACAAACTGAACAGAGCAAAGAAATTATGCACTGCTAATTAGTGAAATTAATAGTTCACTGCCTATTTTCCCCCATAATAATTATCAGAATTAATTCATGTCGTAAGGATAAATGTATAGGAGCTGCCAAGTGGCATGGTCAGATCTAGGAAGAGGGAAGGAAGAAGAGGAAACACTGATGGCCAAACTGGTGGGCACGCACACCGGGCAGAAAGATGCTGTTTCAAAAGCACTTATAACAGCTACAACACAGGGAGGGGTTCAGTCATGGAAATGGTCCTAGGACACATGTCTCTGCTGCCAGAGAAAGTAAGACAACACAGAATCCCTGTGCCCTGTGCAAGGATCCTGATGGGTGTCCCTTAGCCCAGGGAAAGTCAGACAAAGAACTGCAAGAGGTGTTTCAGCCTCTTCATCCTGCAGAGGGAGAGGGAAGATGGGCTAAGTCTGCAGCACCCAACACCTGCATGCAGCTCATGCAGGGGTATGAGGAGACGTCGCTCCGTTCCTGAGGATGAAATCAGTTTTTCACAGCTGGATAAATCGAGCTTATTGTCACAGGGAATTCACAGACTTGTAGGGCATGGCACAGGTACTGAGGTGGCAGTCAACATGAATGGATAAAAAGAGGATCGGGAAGCAGACATACTATGGAAAGGAAGGCAGGCAATAATGGCAGTGAATGGTCCCAAAGCCCCATTAGGAAGCTGGGCTAATGAAGAAATGCAAATGGAAGGAAAAGTCCTTCATTTCATATGTGCCTGTTGCTGGCCACTACATCTTCCTACCACTCAAGTACATTTGCTGGAGGGTTGCTAATGCAGACAAGGGCATAGCACTGGTTTTTAAACAGAAATATTGGATGTACTGGCTATTTTTCACCTGCCACTGCAATGATGGCATTATTAAAGTCAAAAATATCTTATAACACTCTCATATTAGCTGTATGCAATGATTTAAAGTGAGATCCTGGAAAGTAAGTATTGACATTTGATCATGGGGACATTTGGGTCATGACAAAAGACTTTTAAGGACCCTAAATAGACACAAACTGTTTTATAGCTTAGCTAAAAAATCCTTATGAAACCAAAGAGTTTATAATTATAACAACACTTAGAAATGCATGCATGTTGCTCAGCCCGCTCCCTGATCACTCCCAGCAGAGCTCCAACTCTTTCAGTGAACTAAGCAAAATCACTTGCCTTCTTTCCAGACAGAAAATAAAATCAGCCTGAAAGAGATAAAAAGCTAAAAGCAAAAAGGAAAATTGCAAGGTTTAAGGAGAGAGAACAGACAGAAGGGGAGAAGAAAAATGACTGCTGAGGTATATTTGTCTCACTTTCTGCTATTTCTGTGTGTTACTGGCCCTATTTTGGGCTGCAATGTTACACAAGTTTCCCAGCCTTTTCCTACCTACTATAACACTGATGGAGCCTGGTGGATTCTGTCAAAAAGAGGCTCCCTGTTTTGACTTTTGCTTTCAGCAGTGGTACACAGTTGTTTTTTCCCTTAGCAGATCTTCAGAACGGGTGCATTTTGGCATCACTCATTCCAGCAAAGAGAACATCCAATATCCATAACCACACAATAACAACAGGGTGAGGTTTAGCCAGCCACAGATTTGGGAACTGATTTCAAACACAGGAATAGGTTTTCTCTCACATATAAATTTTCTATTTGTTTTTACACTTCCAATTCTCAGAAACAGCTTGGCAGAAAGTCATACAAATAAAGCACAGTAAGCCTACATGGAGCCCAGAACATATAGCAAAGGGGCCGAGATTTGTTAGAATGTGTAATGTAAGAAAAACATTTTCATTACTCATATGTGGGAAGTGGCTGCTTCTCTCAGCTGGGGTGGGTGGGGGAGCTTAATGGGGCTCTGCCTTGGGTGATACAGATGGAGCATTTCCAGCCGTTTCCCTGCTGTGAGCATGAGTTTCTCAGGAGAAGGAAGCAGCATGAAGGACTTCAGCATAAGATGAAGAGTATGACTCAGTTCATGTTCTCTGTGGGCTATCTTCGTGCAAAGGCACAGCACACAACAGCCGTGGCTGCTTGCACTGAAACAACTCAGCCAGCAGTGGGGATTTTGAAAGAAGAGCAGATGTTATGGCTCATAGCTTTTCCTCTACACCCTCGCTATAAAACGCTGCCTGTGCAGGTGGCAGTGGAGCACAAACCAATAATTTCTGTATTTCCATAGCACGGTAAAGGCTGACTAGCTCAAAAAATTTTGTTAGGATTGTCTCCCACGTAACCACTCTTCCAGGTTCCTCCTTTGGTAGCTGTCAATGACATGACTAAGCAATCTCATGCCAGCCCTTTGTAAGCAAGGTGCCATCACGTCAGGCATTTACCAGCATCCTCCTGGCTGCCTCAATGGACTAAACCCCTGGAAATGTGCTACAGTCACTAGAAATGTCAGGCCAAGCTAAGGTATGCTATATGCAGGCAGAAACAGAGTTTGAGAGGGTGGTGTTCACTCTACACCAAGGCGGGTTTTGCCCTGGGGCCTGAAAATGTACTAAATGAAGCACTGAATGAAGCAAAGCATGATGGCAGATTGAACAGATACTATGCATGTGTCAGGGCTAAATGGAAGAGGTCGACTTTTAAGGCTGTCTAGTCTTTCCTTGGTAGCTGAACCATGTAAAGTTGAAAATTCTAACCAATCCAAAAAAATAAGATCCAGTGATTAGGGGATTTTTGGAATGTCATTTCAGTCAATATTGCTCTTCACAAATCAAATTTTGCTAATAGGATGGATGCCACCAGACCACTATCAAAAAGATAAGAAATGCCTGCCTTTCCTGGTCCCTTCCTAGACAGCTGTGATACTGCAGGGATACCACAGTCACAATGTGCCAGGAGAGCATGAAATGCACTACATCTCTCTTTTGGGAGACAATAAACTTGACTGCCATGGAGAACACAGAAGGTGCTTGGGTGACTGCACTTCAGGTAAGCACTGCAACCAAGAAGTCTCCTCGTGTCGGAAAAATATTTGATAGAACCTTTTTTGTTGAATCTGTCTTCTGCACTTTAGAATTGTTTGGGGATTTTTAGTACCAAGAAACACAGTAGAGAGCTCTAGCAGACTTAAGGAGAAGCACAGCCATCACTCTTATGAAAGTCCTTTGAATAGTTAACGGGCCTTACCATGGGTACAAAACCCACTCAGAACGGCTGCATCTTGTGAATGCACGGGCACCCAGAGATAAATTCAGCACAGACCTACAATGGGACATATATCAAGACAGTTGTGCTTGTCTTCTGAGGCCTGTGAATTTTTCAAGACCAGTTCTAGCAAGTCCTTTTTAAAAAACAAGTCAGAATTTAAAAAGATTTCTCTTCTTTTCATTGTCTTCGAAGCAAAAACCTTCATGTCTTCCCTATATTGCAAGTACTTAAGAAATCCACTCCACATCTGGACAATTAAACTGCCTGGAAATGCTCCAGCTCTGAGCTTTGAAGAAAACACTTTAAATGTTGAAAGAAAACATTGATAAGCCAAAAATAGGCAGATGGGTGGATTCTACCAACTTTCATAAACCCAAGATCATGTACATATGTATTTAATTGCAGAAACAGTTTCTGTTCTGCTTTGAATTGCATTAATCTGAAACATTTCTATTGCTCCTCAGATTTACACTTTGAGATTCTGCCCTGATGTACTCTTTTTTTTTTTTTTAATTAATAGGATTTCAAATTGCTGAGATAACTTTCAAGCAAGATAATTGTTGGCCTGTGCCACTACATACCATATTCTATCAGCATATCTTTGAAAGGCCTTAATAAGTAGCATGACATTTCATTGCCCATGGGAAATGACTATGCCCCATATTCCCTTCCTGTCCCCTTTTCAAATTGCTCTTTTGGTTTCTTGGATTTGCTGGAGGGTTTTGAGCCCAGTTGAGAGTGCTTGCTGTGGTGAGAATTGAGAATGTTTTTCTACTCTCTTTAGTGTGAAATTCCAGGTACAGTATTATGTCACATTAGATCTCTGTGAAAAAATGTATCTTGGCTCCAAAAGGAAAGATTAATGGAAAAATCATTCTCAACCTGCCAGGAAAATATTTTTTTCCCTTTCAGCATGAAAACAAAATGTAGAGTTAGCTGAGAGATCTAAAGATTAAAGGGAAAGTAAGGTTCCAAGCTTTTCTTAACCTCTATCCCCAAATTATCTAAAATCTCTTGTAGGAAGAGGAACAAAATAAAGAAACCAACTTTGTTTATTCCTGTACAACGAAGTCCCTTATTAGAGGTGTTTTATGTTGATGTAAACGTTAAGGGCTTTTTTTTTTTTCTTTTACCAGCAGTGCTATTTTCAGCAATTATTCATAGCAAAAAATGTTACGAAAGAACTGAATGATACAGAACAGCATATTTGGCTCTGAAGCAGCTCTGTCCTTTATCTGTCTAGCAGCCAAAGGAAGCTTCCAGTGCTAAGTAACAACAATGAATTGTAACATATGAAAGCCTGGATCTTTACTGTCATATGTTATTAAACCTGCTACAATGCATTAAACTTCAGAAAAGACAAACAAATGTGGAGGAGAAAGAGGTAAAAAGAAGGACTGACATAGCAAATTTCATGTTCTTGCACACTTGGCTAGAAGGGTAGAATTGGCTGAGGGACACAAAGAAAAAATTTGAGTAATTCCTGGTCTTCCTTTCAAACTCTTGATGGCCCCTAGGAGAGGCATGTTGTGTGCCAAGGTGAGCACTGCCCTGTGAGGCAATGAGCAGTGACCAGGTTTGCCCCAGTTTGGCAGAGAAGAGATGTGGTGCCCTCATCCCACAGTCAAGCTCTCATCAGCTTAGTGGAGAGCAGCTATCCCAAGTTGGAGACAAAATTTCATTAGCTTTCTCTGGTATCTTATTCACTGGGATCCTAAGGTAGATCATTGCTCTTCTGGCCTGTCACGCCAAGCTGTGGTTTCATATTAGCAAGCAAAACATTTCCTGGTGCCTCCAGCAATTTCTACCCAGAAAGCTCAGTGGCCCTTGTGCACTCTGGTCCCTTCTCTGCTGCATATCCAGAAAGGCAGGGGAGCAAATGCCCCCTGCCACTGAGCAATGGCTTGGGTACATTTCTGAGACCTTTCTGTGCCAAAGGGGCCCAGGGAGGAATGGGGAGAACAGACATGGAGAGAGGGGCAGGCATCTTTCAAAATTCTTCAGACAGAAAAGTGCAAGGCCCCAGACTAACCTACCACCACAAAACAAACAGGGTAGTACAGAACAAAAATCTGCTCCAGTGCTTACTGAAATCAACAGGAACCTTAACACTGCTTTGAAGGGGAATTTGATAAACGCCCAATGGGAAGCTGACCAAGGAGAAATGAAGTGTGGCTGCCAGGGGTTTTTTTTCACTGAAAATGCACTCTACAAAGTGTGGCGCAGAAGCAGAAGACAATAAGGACTCTGAATACACAAGTGGATTTACAAAGCAATCCTGCACCCAGCTCTTCTCTTTTGAAAATGTCCTTATGCTGAGTGGCGGCAATCTGGGGGGACAAGTAGTGGTCAGAAACAAGAAACATTATCCCAAACCTAGCAAAGATTCCCATCTTAGCGTGCCTTTTACTCTTGACCAATCCAGCACACACACACATAAAAATCTTGGCAAAAGGCCTAGCATTTCATTTGGATAAATTACTTCCACATTTAATCAGCCAAGACTGAGCTGTACTTGTTAGAGAGTGCAAAACTTCTGGCAATTTAAGGCAGCTGCCGATGTCACTGTCTTCTCTAATGCTATTAAAACACTGCTACATTATCACTATGGAGCCTGGCAAAACATTTGTTGTGTGGAACAAGATTCAAAAGACATGAATTTTAACTAAATTTAGACATAAGGAGGACATTTTTCAGAATGGAATGTTTTCTCCAACTGGCCAGGCTGTTTCCACAGGCCAGCTCTTACCAAGGTCTCTTCTCAGAGGCCAGACTCCAGAAAAGAGTTGCACAAATAACAGACACTTGGGATATGGGAACCTTCAACTCAAAGGTGCTGTTCTAGACTAAATGAAACACATCAAGTTTTGACACAGAAATTAATAGCCAAATGTATTGTTGTCAGCGAAACAGCCTGTTTTGGTCAGCATGACATGGTATGTTTCATTTTGGGAGTACAGGAAGTGGTAGGCTCTTCAAAACGTTCTTCAGGTATAAAAGCTAAATTTTGTTTCAAAAGAACAAATGGATTTCAGGAGAAAATACTGGCACTAAACATCTAGATTTCTTTTTCTGCGAGCTTAAAAACCTGCTTCTATAAACTGAAAAACTCAAAGATAATTTTCTTTGCCTTGAATCTACGTTTTTGACCAAAAAATACAAAACCATCACCAAGATCCACCCTTGAACAAGCTCCCCAAATACAATTTAAGTCAAAGGAATACATCCCCAGTGTGGGAGAAAAAAACCAGACTTCTTTCTCAATTCAGTCATTTGCTTCCATTTTATTTGAACTAGTAACAGAGTACTTTAACAAATTTTCAAGCTAAATTAAACCTCAGTAATTCAGAAGTTCTACTGTGTAGTGAAGCAATGCTGTAATTGACAGATCAGCCTCCATTTAAATTAGCTCCTGGGAGGATTAACTATGTGGGGATTAAATCCTTTCATATCTGACCCAAATCCCCCCAAATTAATATTAGCTCCCTAAGTCAGCTGGTTTAAAATGTACTTTGATCACCTGGGAAACTTTTCTCTACTTCTCACTGATAGGATTTCTGTGTTGAAAACAAGCTCGTTGCTCTTCTCTTTGACCTCATCCTGAAAACATGACATGAGCCTTGTAACTCCACACAAACATAGAGATGTATGCTGCAAATCCACGAAGGTACATATTCCGTATCATCTGCAAATGAATTCATACCATCTTCCATTTTTTCTTAACTTACATGGAAGCCAAAATACAAGATTTTTTGTTAAAACAAAAACCAAAAAAAAAAATTTTTTTTTAAAAAAAAAAACAAAAAAAAAAACAAAAAAAAAAAAAAAAAAAAAAGAAAGCAGAAATTCCAGGGTGGTCCTAATCTTCTCATCTTGAATTTATATTTTTGTATGTCAGGGATGAAACATGTGGGCAGAGTGGAATGTTAGACAGGCGGAGTATTAGGAACAGACAGAGCAGCATAAAGCAAGCAACGTTCACGTAACTAATTTACTATGTGTTAAACTGGATCAAATTCCTACAAATGTGATGTTAAACACTTACGTATGGCAGTATATTTTTATGGAACAGGATTAAGAAATGATGTAAATTTCCAAGCATAAAATTTTGGCTAATCAAAATCTTTTGGCAAGTTAGCTGCTTTCATTTTGAATGAACCCTCCACATTACCACTCTGCCTCCAGAAAAGACTGGATCTGCACTTCATATAGATTCCCTGAAAATGGAGTGGATAATTTATTTTCCTGGCTCAAAGAATTTCTCTGCACCATCACCATCCCTATTTATTTCCATGTGTTTTATTATGTACAAATCAAGTATTTTTTTAGTGGGAACAGACCTTCCATGTGAAATACAAGCATTTAACCAAGTTTCCTTAACTTCTGACCTATTAGCAGTGAAAACCTGTCAAAAAATCCTGCAGCGGAGCAACATTTCTGTTTAAAGAGGAGCACTGACAAGATGTGCAGATCTGGGAGTAGAAGAGGTTACAGCAGTGTATGGCACATTATAGCAGTTTCTGAAGTTATACATGGAGACTACATCATCATCCAAGTCTCTAATAATGTATTTCAAGATAGTGAAAAAAAAAAAAGAGGTCTGACTTTGCTGCTGCCTGCTGTCTTCACATGACTCAACCCTCAGCTGCAACAGTGTGACTGGATTTATTCCCTTTCCGTCTGACCAGATGAAATTCAGGATCTTGTCAATTCAAACCAGAAAAAGAACTGGAGGTGGACTGAGACTTCGTCAGAGCAACCGCCTCTACGTATAAACATTTTCAAGACCTTATTTCTTACTCACAGGAAGCCCTGAACCACTCCACTCACAGATCTGAACATCTTTCAGTGTGCTTTTGGACCACAGGCCTCCAGATACAAGTAGCCAAGTCAGGAGTGACACCTCTGGCCAGACAGAGGCCTGTAACTCACAATTTGGTGAAATTTTCCTCCTGCCCAGCTCTACAGAGCAGCATCCTTGCAGAAGTGCAAGGACAGTGCTGCCATCCTGCCCTGCCCTGCTCCCAGCTGTGCCAAAGGCCACACTGTGCCACATCTGCGTGAGGCTGAGCCCAAGCACATCTCTTCCCCCTCTCAGGGTTTTCTCAGGGAAAGATAAATTCTGCCTTTTAGCAAGAGGGTTTATATATTGTTTTTCCACCTGTCCCTCCTTTTCTTACATTTACATGCACAGTCCCACTCCTATATTTTAATTCTGGCCCAACTTTCTCATTGATAGCAGAAACGGATTCCCCCAGGGCCTTTAGGTGACTGATCTTAAATCGTTCAGTTTTAAACACATCTCATTTTGAGAAAAACATAGCTGGGGAGCCTGCTCTGGGCCACTGGGCCCACCTGAGGTAACTAAGAAACATATTTCTCTGCTAGGGTCTTCAGCAGTACTTTTGACCTAAGAGAGGCAACTTAAGGCAACTCTTGGTGTAGTCAGCAGAAGAACTCTTGATAACATCCTTGTGAGGCACAGCTGAGATGGCAGGGTGGGCAAAGGAGGTTACTCAGTATTGGTACCATCACTCTTATAGCAAGATGCAAATGAAACCACTGTCTCCTTGAGGTGCCCTGATCTGCTGTCACACCTCTTGGGGGCCTTGTAAAGCCCACTGGCAGCAGCAAGTACAAGGAACAGCTCAAGCTGCTCTTTGTACTGGAAAAAAATTCTATTATAAATGTCCCACCAAGCTATTCTATCTCTCAAGTCTGAAATACAGGAATAGAGGGGTGGTGCTGCTTTCCGGAAGCAGGCAGCTCTCCTGGAAATGGCGTGGAGAGCAAAATGAGGGAAGTTTCTTTGTTTTAGAGGAAGAGGATGAAAAGGAATAGGATAGTAGAAAAAAAGTGGCTCTAAGAAGAACCACATGAGCAAGAAGGAAGGGATCATTCAGTTTTCTTTACCATCTAATTAAGAAAGCATGTTACAGAACATTTAGGCTATGAAAAGGTACGTGTGTCTAGTATTTCGATGTCTGGCATGCACTTGAGCGTGAAGGATGTACTCAGGCAAAAGACTCAGGGACTTAAAGCCCCAGTCACCATGTGACCTTTACCAAAATGTCTGGGCATGTAGGACACACAGATAATTTGTCAATAAAGCCATATTGATGGGAGGAGACCACCTGAGAGGGAGCTGCTGCACAGACAACTCTTTCATATAAGCCCAGCGGCTGGGAAAATAGAGGCAGGTGGATGTGCAGGGAAGAGCTTCTATTGTGCAGCAGATGTTTTCAGCCTGCTTGGGTGGAGGCTTCTTCCAGTTTACAATCAGGGAGGCCAAGCTGAGGGGACACAGATCGGTGTGGGAGTTCATAGTCCTGTTGACTAATTTTTCTATTGGGGAAATGTCAGGGTGTGTGCTTGCACTTCGGGATGTCTTAATTCCCTCCTCTGATGATGATTCCTGTCCTGCAAATGTTTTTACTGTTGCTGGTTAATGAATTCAGTTCAGCCTGGCAACTTATCTGCTAAAGCAGTCTGAGCAGCAGATAATTGATATTTACCAGGCTGGAGTTAAAAATAATTCACGCATTACATTTGAATGTTGAATCTGAGGTAACCAGTCAACACAAGAGCATAGTCCATAAGTAAGAACAGATGCAAAATTAATCAGATACATTTTTTTCTGTTTCTTTCCCCATGACTATTCTATTTTTCTGCTAAACTCTGACTGTTCCCATCTTTTCCCTGTTACAGGGAATAAAACCTGCATGCCAAGCTCACGAACAAAACTGCCTTTGACTGTCTTTCTGCTGATAAACACAGCAAAGAGTCCATCCATTCTTGCAGTCCCAGGAGTTGCTGTAATGACAATGTTATGTGCAACCAAAGCAGTGCCAGGAGGTGCAGACTAGAGTGTGATGGAACAAAACATCCCTGAGCAGCTGGTGGCCAGGAAGCTGGGAGCACATACCCGAGAAATGCCTCTCGGTATCTTTGCTTTGCTTACAACAGAAAGACTTTCGTCTGACCTACCATGACAGTTCCTATGGCTTGTTTGATGTTTTTTTGTTTTATTAACCATCTATTCACACAGCAATACTGCCAGGGGGAAAGCCCAGAGATTTATAGTAGCTGGGCTGGACGAAAAATTCCTTCAAGCACGATGCTGCCCGAAGGCTCATGGCTGTGCTGTATTGGGAAAGTAGCACAGCAAAGCAACTAAAAATGGTCCCAGAGACACCCCCCCCCGCCCCCCCAAGTTCCTCAGAGTGGGAGCCTCAGTCATCTGGTATAGCTTTTCACAAGTGGCTCCAAGGACAGAGTGAGGAGTCCTTATGAGCAGCAGGGGTGAATAGGGTCGATCCTGCCCTCAAGAAGCCTCTGTCCCAAAAAGGCCACCAGGCTTGACACCTCTGATTTCTGCTGACGAGTGATATTGGAGAGGTTAGACTCTACAACTCAGAATCCGACAGCTATTGATGCTGTTCCTACACCCATTACTTTTCTTGCCACACTGCCTCTGTTAGGAAGGATTTGAAAGGTTTTAGGGGCAGGCTATGAATAGGCTTTATTTCTTGCCCTGTAGGGATATTGTAGAGGCAAGTGAGAGACATGCATTGTGGCAAGTTGACTGTGCTTGTCTGGTCCTATTAGCATGCTGGGAGCAGGCCTGCCATTTTGACACCAGAAGACTAGGATTTCACAGTGGAAGGACATAAATCGGCATTAGTTACCTTGGAGACTGTAAATTAACTGTAAAATACACGATGTGCTCTGTTACCAAAGACAACCAGCAGGCCACCATCCATACCAGATAAATTTCGGGCAGTTAAAAATTGGTGGATCATTGTTAGTGGCTGTGGAGACAGACAGCTTTGTAGGCCACCCTTAATTCTGGCAGGGAGGAGCTGAGCTAGTGCCTGGGGCAGCAAACAGCAGTAATGAATGTTGAATGTCTGTAACATCCATGTGAATTGGTGTATTGGCCACCCTTGAGCAGGTACCCAGGCACAGATTTCCTGGGAGGGGCCAGTGACCCTGTCAGTGCATTCCTGCAGTGACACCACTTGTCTTGCACACCTGTGTCACCCCACTGTCTCTTCCCTGTGACACACAGAGATGCCCTGGTCAAGTTCTGACACTGAGCAATGGGGCAAGTGAGGAAAACACACTCTTGCAGGCCAGCCTTTCTATCTGGTATTTGCAAGTGAATATCAAGAACAACACCCAGTACATCTCCAAGGTGCCATGGAGAGGATGTGTTCTGGAACAACCCAGAGCAGACCCTCCATGCTCATAGCTGTGCTGTGGTCACTGCCACTCGCCTTGTGGAACAACCCCTTCCCCCTCACTCCTGCTCCTGGGACTAGCGGAATATTTATTACACACTTGTTTTGAAGCTCAGTTCCTGCTCTGTTGCACTGGTTGTTTATTGAGTATCGAATTTTTAAGAATTAACTTGAAAGTTGCATTAATAAAAAAGAAGGATGTAAGTGACAGGACATATATGTTATAATCCAGACTTTTAAAAGTTTTCCCCATAATTACAAACATCACATCTCATCTCATTTGATTTCACACCACTGTTTCCCTGTTTTTCCTTCTGTCCTCCCAGGAACCAAGAGCAGGGCAGCCCTGAGAAATGTCTCTCTGAAAAAGACACCATGGGACAACAGGAGGCTCAGAGTCTCCCTGAGGACTTGTACAGGCTGCATCTGAGGTTGCCTGTCCTGGCATCAGGCACAACCTCTGACGACAATCCTGCAAACTCAGCCAGAACTGTGAGGGCCGAGCCAAGCACCTCCTGCCATGTGCATCACGGCTGCCCGGGTCCTCAGGGAGTGTTGCCCCTGCTTAGAGTCAATCAACTCCAGGATAATTCACTTCTCTCAGTTATATGCAAAAGAGGACCTGTTTCTTCTTTTTGGGAGTATCATCTAGTTAAAACACTTCCCTAGCTCAAACTGACAAAAATGCAGAGCAGCTACAGGAAGACTTTTTAGGCCTGTTGCTGTAGGCCTATCACTCATCCTGGGGCTGCAAACACTGCCACATCCTCATCCCTTGCCAAAATCCAGGCTGAGAGAAAAGAAGGAGCCAGCAGGGACCCAGAGGCGATATAAAAGGATGCAGCTGGAAAGGTGGTGAGAGCTGTCAGCATCAGAGCTGCCTTGACCCCAGGTAGGACTATAGTTGTGTCTGTCACAGCAAGGATGGGCTAACTTTTTCTCTGGTGGGAACCTTGTCTCTGCCTTGCTGTACTGTCACTGCATCTGCGGTGGCCTTCAGGAACAGAGTTCAGTTTGGTCCAAAGATATCCCTCCACCCCCCGTCTTGTACTCAGCTCTCTGCCCTCAGCTAGGTTTCTGCGATCCAAAAGAGTGCCTTGACCTGCTCTTTGTTTGTGTCCTGCAAGCCGGATAGCCAATAGAGGCACTCAGTATCTCAGCTGCCTGTCTTAAAGGTGCTTGCTGTCATTCAGGAGAGGATAAGACGTGGTGGCTCCGTAATGTCCACAGACAGTTCCAGCAAGTGCTTGAAGGAATGTTTGCCTCATTTTCTAGGACATGAATCTGAAAAACACTCGCTGGATATTAAAAACAATAAACATTTGTTAGATAATAAATCCCAGACTACGCTTTCTTGATAAACTGGATGATTTTATAAGGACTCCCCCGTGACTGAAGGCAGATTCTTTCACAGTGCCATAATTTGTTTTGAGCTTTGCTCTTCGGTACCTGGTTTTGCCTACACCCTTCTCTATGAATGAGGAAAACACCTCCAATTGCCCTTTGTGCAATCTTAAGGGAGAAATTTAAGTAACTGGTAAAGTAATAAATCCTTACTACTGATCATCACTCATTTTTCTTATGAATTTATTTAGGACTGGTTGGAGGGGGAGAAAGCAAAAGGTAGTGCAATTTCTCTCCTTTGTTACCACAACAGACTGCAAAAAACAAATTTAAAAAATCCCTTCCTCTATCCAGCTATTGCACTAGTCCAAGTCTATTCAGTGGGACCATGAGTCATGTCACCAACAGCTCTGCAAGTACAGAGCTATTTCTACATCCTAACAAAAGCAATTCTGTAGCTCAGGATGACAAATTCATTAAACATCTGTGAAAGGTCAAGAAACAACATGCCACTTTGGGACAAATAGACTTTCTTCTGAGGTCCCACATTTCAGAGAAAATCTCTGCTTATTGGCGCATGCTGCCAAAAGTTATATTAAAAATATTGTATCGTTAAAAAAAAAATTTAATATAGCACAGTGCTGTTTTATTTATGTTTTTTAGCAAACTCAGAAGGGCATTTAAAATACTTTAGGAAAACAGCAAGCCAGCAGCCAGGTACTAGCATTCTTCACTCTGTGCAGATCCTTCCCTTCCAGACAAATCTGATTTTTAGCCATCTCTACTGTTCCTCTCCCTCTCTGTATAACCTGCGCAGCCAAGGGCCAAAGGCTGCATAGTTTCCATCTCTCCCTTTTCCATTCCAGAGACTGCTCCCAACAAACCAGGGCAGCTACAAGGGTGCTTCCAAAGAAAATAGGCTAACTGGGAGTAGGGGTAAGGTGAGGGGTAAGAAAGATCTTTCGGCCAGGGCCTGAAACAAGATAGCTGAGGCATTTGTGTGCCTACCTGGAATGGAAAACCTGCCCCCTCTGGAGAGCAGAAAAAGAGATTCTGCCTCAGGGATGAGTCTGGGACAGGTCTGCAGATCAGCATGCAGCAGTTTCCAAGCAGAAATACCCTGCTGTGGGTTTTAACATGGAAGGGGACAATCTAGCCCAGTTTTTTTTTTAAAAAATCCTCTTAAATCCCTTGGAATGTAGTTTTCCTTTCTGTTTTGTCACTTACAATCATAATTATAGGTGTTGCTACTGCTCCATCCATTGTTACCCCAGGCTAATATTTTCCATCATATCCACTCTTTCCAGTTGCTTGCAACTTTGTCAGACCTTCAGCTTTCAAGATCTAAAATCTTCCATGCTCTTTCTCTGACTGAAGCTGATCAGGAGATATCCAGGTTCAGATGGTTTCCTTAACAAAAATTAGTGACAAAGGCAGGTTTCCCCACCAACTCTTGAGATGATTGTGAAGGTTCAGTACAGGAGGTTGAAACTTGGCAGAAAGACAGCAGTGAAGTTAGAAGGCTGTGTGACACCACCTCCTAGATAGTTATTTTTGAATCAGTTGATGTGGACTTAATGAGCAAGGCAGCAATGCCTGTCCCTCCTGCATACATAGTTGGGTTTGATCAGTTCTCAGTTACACTGTGGCTAAAGCAGAGTGTAGCTGGTGGGAGATGAAGTTCCTGCTGAACACATCCCACTGGCAAGCCTGGTACTCTTCGGAAGGGACCATGTGGGCTTCTTATGCCATATGGGAGAGAGAGAATGTGGCATGCACCGCGCCAAAATCTCATTTAGACTGATGTCACGATCAGTGCTGCAGTGGTAGAGCAGCCCTGTACTCCCAAGTCACCAGGCAGACATGTGCCTGAACCATCTAACCTGTGTCCCTGCCACAACCCTGTCTGTGGAACTGGGGAGGAGGCACATCACAGTAATCCTCTCAGCTGTGCTGTGGGCACAACGTGCTGGTATTTTAAACTGTATTTATGCCAGCCCAGGCCTGGTGCACTGCGGGGCCACAGGCCTTTCACACAGTGGGAATATTTGTGACTGGCTCCTCCAGAGGACTGGCCTTTAGCATGGCCTCCCAGGCCTGGCTCCCCTCCCACAAAATGTGTACTGCCACTGACTAGGTGCACTTTGCAGAGCAAGTCATGCAGTATTAGATATTCCTGAGCAGGGTTTCCATGCTCTTTTTCCCAAATGAACTTGGTTACTAGGGGATGGTGTATTAAGGAACTCAGTACCCATAGTTTCTGAACCTTGTGTCTAACATTTCTCACAGAAGTCAAGTATGGGATATACCTTTCATACCTATTCAGGGAAGTAAATGGAAACTCCAAGCAGGGCATAGTACAGTTTGGAAAAGAAATAGAAAGCATCAGGCATCCCTCTTCCACAGACTTGTTCTTTGAGGAGCTCTCAGTGAAGCCACCAGAGCAGAAACAAACCATCTCAGTCCCTCCATAATACTGCCTGAATCACTTTGTCCTGATAAATGATGAAGTGTGCCAGTAATGGCATCACCATTACACAACTACAGCATTTCCACCAGATTCCAGATCTGTGGCTGCTGGCATCTAATCTGCCTCCAGCTTAAGGGATGAACCCTCCAGATGAACCCTCCAGATCTCTGCTGTATTCAAGTTGCTTTGTGATACCTGGAGGAGGCAGCAAGGCAGAAAAAAATGCTCAGATGAAAGACATCCTTAGTGCTGCTTCTTCAACTATATTCATTTTTATAGCTTATTCATTTTCAAATTGCATATAGACAAGCACAAATAAAAATTCCCATTGCAAATGTCAAAGCTCCAGAGACCTGGGACTATGTGGCTCCATTAACTTTCAAGGATATAAAGGCTCATGAGTGACAATATTATTGCTGAAAACAAGATCTAAGTCACTTAGATCTTTGAAAGGCTTAGACACAGCTTTCAGTTGAAAAAGTACATCACTAGTACATTAGTACATCACTAAAGCATGTACAACAATAACATCATAAATGTGTATAAATATCCACTTAATGAACACACATGTTCACATATATTTCATTTAATTGAATTTTATAGCAGCTTCTACATACTATCTGCTTTCTCTGTTTGGGCCTTGGGACTGAGCTAAGACATTGATTTGAAACTTCCTTTTCTTCAGCTTTTTGTAACTTTCTTAGGATAAATTCTCCTGTTTGCTCACACCTCAAAATTACAATAACTCTTACTATATATAGAAAAAACTATGCAGTTTCAACTATTTTCTAACATAACTCAAACACTTAAAAAAATACTCTGACAAAATGTTATTCCAAAAAACTTGTTTTCAAAACTAGGATACTTCTTGTGAGGAAGAGGTCTGCTGAGAATAGTGAGCTGTTTAGCACCTGGATAAGCAGATCTATACTTAAGAGTTGCATTGATTTCAAAGGACCTGCTTGGAATGGCAGGCTTATACAGAAAGGCTGGAACATCCTGTCATATGTGATTTTCTTGCCTACCAGCACTCACTACAGATGCACTTCTGTTGTTTATTCGACATTTGCACTATAATTTATTGAAAAGACAACCTCAAACCAAACAATAATTAATTGTATTACTTTTAAAGAGAATAGATTTTAAAGTTTTTGAAGCAAGAAGATTTTTTGATCGTTATCAAAAGCACTAAAATCTAGCTCAAAGACTTGGCCTTTATCTTGTAGTTATGCTACAAACAAGCAATAGGATAAACCAAGATTCACTTGAGATGCAGGTATTTGAACAACAAAGGAAAATCTGAATTTTCCAAGGAAGATTCAAATCTTTATACATTTTAAGCCTCCACTTGAATCAATATCTAATAGGCCACACCACTGATTTACACTCTAAATACCTGCTTGTGTACTAGACAATTATCATGCCAAGAGAATATTTTGCTTTCATTTTCTCCTGGTTCTGTCCTTGTTTCTGCAGATTGCATTGATTCAAAAGCCAGTGACCTTGACTAATTTGTGGAGGACAATTAACACTCAAAGAAGAGTGTTTCAAAATCCAGCTACTGCTAACTTGCCAAAAGAGACAAAGTCATAAAATACACAGTATGGTTGAAAAAAGAAATGGAAAAAAAAGGAAAGAAAGAAAATGGGGGGGGGGGGGGGAAGAGTTGAAGTTTACTTCAAACCTGTGAAAAGAGAAAAGAAGAACAAGAGAAACGGAAGCAGTTATCAAATACACTGAGTGCCTAAGCAGTGAATTGGTTTTTTCGAATGCTTGACAAACTTCCATGGGAATCTGGGAACCAAAGAATATAACTAACATAAAAGCTCTCTATTTGTGGTTGCTTAAAGAAAAAAAAAGCCATGTATGCAACAGAAGAGACCTGACAAAATATGAAAAATACGTTACTATTTAGCACTATGACCCATGTATTGAAAGCATTGGTGACATAAGTATTTTCTCCCTGCTTAAGCCGCAGCAAAGCACAAAAAAAAAAAAGAGAAAAAGAGATTCCCCAAATCCACCTCTATTTCTTCTAAGACTTTAATAAAAGGAAGAATTCTTCAATAGAACCATAGCCTAAGCCCACCTTCCCACCACTTTTGAAAACCTGACTTTGAACTTTACTATCTTCATGTTTGCTAAAAGTATTCTACACACTGGTTTTGCCTAACCTACCCTATCAGAAATTGCTAAAGAAATTGAGCTGCTTTATAAAGTACTTAAACTGCTTGCATAGCCTCTCCTTGACATGAGTCTTACAGATCATCTCAGTGGTGAAACTCACATTTCAGCAGAGGATGGGCCAGGGAGGAAAGGGACAACAGAAATTCTTTATGGCAAAGGACCATAATTTCAATAATGACTAGGAAGATACTCATTTCACAAACAAATCACCCTGGATGACAAATCCTTCTCATAAGTACATTATAACTAGTCAAAAGCACACCCACTTTGAGAGTATAAAAATATTCTGAGACTGGTTAGGGCTACCCACATATTAACATCATATATTGCAGTTGTTTCAAACAAAGATTTTCAGATTACACCAACAGGATCTTTTTTATGCGTAGTTGTTGTGTGCTGGAGATAGACCTTGGAGAGCAGACACTCCAGTGGAGAAGGCTGCTATGAAGGACGACCTGCCTTAACCTTTCTTTCTTTTTTTCAGGGTATTTTTAGGCAGCAGAACTATTTAAGATTATCACATCACAAAAGGCAAAGCAGAAAATCTGTTCATTCAGGATGCTCATAGAGAAACCAAAGTCTGTGGTTTTCAATACACCCCCAAAGGAAAATGGAGCCCAGCATTCCCCCTTCATAAGCAATAAGAGGGCAGGGCAGAGAGTGGAGTGACTTTCCCAAAATTGTGTGACAGTTTGATGACAGACGGAAGCAGAATCCACGTCTCTTTGCAATACTCTAATGCCTTTATCTTTACCTGAACAAGTGGGCAAACTGAAATGCCATGGAGAGCAGCTTGCAGTGATCCATTGTCATTATTCCCTCATAATCATCCATTTAATTGGGTACCCAGAAATGGCAGCAATGGCAAGGGTAAGAACTGCCCTGCAGTTTAGGGACTTTGTGCTGACAGAAAGTAGAAAAGATGTGGAGACTGATCTCAAGCCTCCTTGTGTTGAGTTGCAATATAGTCCGTGACTTTGGCAAAAACCTCAGTCTCCAATGAATTGCCATGGACTACAGCTTTATAATCTGACAAGTCACCAAAAGCTTTTTGACAAACCTCAAAACCACTGTCTGATCATGACTTCATAATCCTGTTGAGTATCAAACCTGGTCTGCAGCAATGTTTAAATCATACAGGTCTGAACAGGAAGAATGGGGGAAAAACAGAACAAAAGAAAAAGTTTTAGGAAAAAAACCTGAGAGAGTATGAGAAACCTTACATGTTTCTTTCACACTGCACGCTTGCCTCCCCACTTTGCCCTCTTTGGCAGTCCAGTTGCAATGGTTGAAATTATTCTTTTGGCCCAGCTGAACTGCTACTTTATTTTCTTCACAGAAAACCTGGCAATACCTCAATTTTGTAAGAGAAAAATAAACCAACAAACTGAGATTCTGTACAATCCCAGCATGGAGAAAATACTGGAAGTTTTAATATTTTTTTTATTTAAACATACAGGAAAAGAAGTTCCTAATTTATAATTCACCCTTATGGTAACAATTGCAGAAGCAGTTGCAGAAACAATTGCAGAAATTGAAATTATTCGTATTCTGAATCTTTTCTTATTGTTCAAAACTAACTTTGTCTTATCAAGCAGATGTAAGAACAAACATCTTTTATAAAACTAGACACAATGCAGTTGCCCTCTCTTTCAGTGGGTTGGGATATTCACTCATCAGTTTAATAACAAATACAGACTTAAAGTTCATTTTGAAGCTTTAAGCTTTATCCATGGCTTTCTCTGGAACAATTCTCCATTTCAGTCTCACATTTCTGGGTTTCAAAGAACTGAACAAGTTGCTAAAGTGTTTGCTCAAGCTAATAAACCAGTTGGCTGGCACAACTTAAGAACAAAGTCTTACATTTCTATGCAGTGTCTTTAAAACTCCAACTTGCTCTCAAGGACAAGAGCAGTCACGATGTAGTAACTTAGCCCAAAATAGGTATGCAAATGTTGGCTGCACTGGATCACCAAGCCACCTGCTAGAGGGTCATTTGCATCTACTTAAACAGAACAGGCTTTACTGGGATGCAGACTGATTTCTTAAATATCTATTAGGATCTAGGCATGACAATTTTCATTTCTTAATGGAAAAGGTCAGATTCTGCAATCCACACACTAACGAGAATTTTGAAGAGCTAAAAACTGCAGCATTAAGAACACCTGTGTTCACATAATCAAATGCATCTCCAAAATAAATGCCAAGATCTCTTTAAAGGTAGATGAGTTATCTAATGTGCTTGTACGTGGGAATGCAGCTCTCCCTGCACTGGCAAGTTTAACACCCGAGCACGCAGTAGTCAATCCAGGTGAACAAGCTTTCTGCACAACTGCAATCAGAAAGCTTTATCAAAGCAAAGGTTTTTTCTTCATGCAAAGACAATAGACACCACCCTAAAGTGCCAAGCACAGCAGTCTCTGTAATGCAATATATCTGCCTGCCTGTGGTCGCCACTCCAAGATCTGAAGTCTACGTACTGCTAACAAACAGCTCCACCAGAGAAAAGGTTTGTTTGAAGTATTTTCACTACACAGGATTCTGTCTGGCCCTGAATTCCTCTCCCAGCTCTGGTTCATGCCAGTATTGCAATGAATCCATTAAAAATAGTGGAGGTGTAGCAACATAAGCCTATAGTTTCCCTGCCTTTGGTGGACTCATCTGTTAAAACAGAGGTCACTACTGAGACCAGCAGAAATCCCTACATGCCATAGAAATTGAGCCAGCCATTACTGCTGAATCATCAATCAGAAAATTACAGGTGTGGATAAGATAGCTACAGCAGAGACAGACCAGGCACCAAGAGCTTTGTATCCCTTTATATAAAAGTTTTACATAGAATTATCTTTGTTGAACTTCCTTGTGGGTCTTGTGACGGGCCATTTTGTGTAAATACTTCAGCAGGGCCTTTCTTTGGGATGGTGACGTCTGATGAGGTGGAAGGGGTGAGGTGATAGGGGGAGATCCTGGACACAACCAAAGCAATCTGAGACTTTGCTTTTCACTGTTGATTGGGAACTGACCGTGAGAATACTGCTACAGATTTTAGCATCAATGTAGTAAAACTGTAACTAAACAACCAAAGTGCTAAGAAAGTGTACAGTAAATGCCAGTCTGCATCAGTCTTAAAAAGAGACACTTTGAAGAATGCTCATTAGGTAATTAAAGTATTGACATAGCCTTCTTACATATCAGTATGTTTTTCCTTCCCTAACAGTATTTTTTCTGCAGCAAATATGTATCTGTATGAAATATATTCAGCATGTAAAACCTAAAGGTGGAACATATGTATCTGATAAACAGCCTGTTACAAACTTACTGTATTTCAGGATTGTTCCATTTCAGTTTACAATTTGTTCTATGTTCTTTTGAAACTGTTTTGGTAAAACTAGGATTAATTTAATACACATTTTATTAAAATTGTTTCCAATAGGGTAAGACAAAATTATGAAGTTCTGCAGACATTGAAGCACTGAGCTGCCTATAGTGTTTAGGACAACTAAAAAAGGAAGCATGTCAAACTACGAATTCCACAAATTTCCTGATTTCCTAGCACCAGTCACTCTGACTCAGATGCATGCTAGAGTAAAAGGTCTTTTATACAATTCAGTCTTTCCTTGGACAATATGATAGGTATACCATTGAATTATTTCCATGCAGTCACTGTGTTCAAACAATAAAATTCTCAGTTCAACTCATTTTGTAAATATGCTAGAGCTGTTCAAGAGTTTTCTGAGCTCATGTGACTGGAGTGATGGCCCTCAATGGTCAAAAGAAAGGAAAATTCTCTGCTGGGATTTTTCCATCTGGTTTACATTGCAGTCCAAACGTTATGGATCAAAGAAAAAGCGTTTTCTCTTTCACTGTGTTATCTAACACGAGCCAAAGTATTTTGGGGCCTGTTCGGTGGAAAAGAAAGAGAGCACTATTTTATGGAAACTATCCCTATTTTTATTAGTTTCAAGTCATTTTTTAAAGTCATAACGTGTATTAATAGACATGGGCATCAGCCGTGAGAATGGCTGAGAGAGCTGAACAATGAAATCTTTTCTCCATTTTTATTTGGTTCTTAGAAAAGCTGTGGCTGCCATTCCTAGAAAGATAATCACATGACTGCAAGCTTAGAGGCAAACAGAAGAAAATTTCTGGCTTTTTGCATCCACAAATCAATAGCAGAGCTACCAAATTCTTTTAGCTGTAAGGCTATTTAGCCTTTAAAGCTTGGGCTGAAATGCAGCAGCCTAGGAGGAATTTAGTTGTATGGAGCTTTGACATGGCGCCTTCGAAGGCAGACATGCTCTGCTTTCTTCCCATTTCAGACACTTTCTTCTTATGCTTCTTTGTTATATCAACAACCCCTCTAAGTCCTAAGTTCTGGTGCTCACTTCTCATTAGCTGGCACCTAACCTTGCTGCCTAGTTAGCAGAGTTGGGGTAGAGATAGAAAAAAACTTCTAAAAGAGAGAAATAAAAACAAACGAACAAAAAGAAATCCAGTATGCAAGAAACATGGACTACTCTGAACTTTACAGGAATGTAACAAAGGAAATCATAGAATTGTTTAGGTTGGAAAAGACCAAGCAACAGGAGTAGAGGAAAGGGGAGACTGATGGACAGGAAGTTCCACCTGAACATGAGGAAGAACTTCTGTACTGTGCAAGTGACCAGGCACTGGAACAGGTTGGCTAGAGAGGTTATGGAGTCTCCCTCACTGGAGACATTCCAGAACCATCTGGACACAATCCCACGCCATGTGCTCTAGGATGACCCTGCTTGAGCAGGGAGGTTGGATCAGATGACCGACTGTGATCCCTTCCAACCTGACCCATTCTGTGATCACCGAGTTCAACCATAAACCTAAAACTGCCAAGTCCGTGACTAAACCTTGTCCTCAAGTGCCAAATCTACAAGCCTTTTAAATACCACCATGATGGTGACTCCACCCTTCCCTGGACAGCCTGTTCCAACACTTGACAACTCTTTCAGTGAAAAATTTTTTCCCAATATCCAGTCTAAACATTCCCTGGCACAACTTGAGGCTTATTTCTCTTGTCCTGTTGCTTGTTACCTGGGAGAAGAGACCGACCCCCATCTCACTATGACCTCCTTTCAGGTAGTTGTAGAGAGTGATAAGGCCCCCCCCAAAGCCTCTTTTTCTCCAGGCTGAATAATCCCAGCTCCTTCAGTCGCTTCTCATATGATTCTTCACCAACTTTGATGACCTTCTCTGAAAGCACTCCAGCACCTCAACGTCTCTCGTGTAGTTACATAGTCTTTTCACGATAAAGTACAGAGTTCCAAGACAAAAAACCCACTGCCAAAAAAACCCACCTCAAAATCACACAAAAAAGGTATAAAATTGCCATCGTTTTTGTAATTTTTTTCCGTCTCTTAGGCATTAGAGAGACTTTAAGTAGCTATAACTTTACAGAGAACCAAAATACATCAGCTGTGCAGTCAAACACTTTCTTCTGGACTGCTTACAGTCTTTTGGTCACATCAGTGTTTTAATGGGGATCAGAAATCCAAAACTTTTTAGAACTTGCTGGATTTAAACTTAGAAGAAACAAAGATTAATTAGATTTACAGATTTCACCTATCAGACCTTGGTGGTAAGACTCTCAGACAGCAAGTAGCACAGGCAACTGAGTGTGCTTATTCTACAAAGTCTGTGAGCAGCCCAACCTTGCAGGAGGTGAGGAGCACACGTGGGAGCAGTGCAGTGTCCAGCTATTGGGAAAAATTTGTCTGTCTGCAGGAAAACCAGACATTTTTACATCAGTCTGTGAAAAGGAAAAAAACCTATACCCTAAACTAGTCCAAAGTGCATATATTCCAAATGAAGGAAACTTCAGCTAAGGAGAGGAAAACATATCAGAATTCAAGATCTAGATACTTCCACTGACTGGAATATTATGTTGGATTTAGATGAGAAGATTATTACAAACAGGACATGACTATGTTGATTAATGTGACATCTGAATCTAAAATAAAGATTTTGCAGAGAAAGTTGACTCATGTGGAATACAGATGGGTGAAACTTCAGGCATACTCCCTGTAAGGGGAAATAAAGTCTTGAGAAGTAGAAAAGTTTGCAACTGCCTATGGGAATGGAATATCTGTTTTCGTGTTGAAAACATATCAAAGCGTATACTTCACTTAAAGACATTATAGCGCAGAGGATGAGAAAACCTCGAAAACAGGAGCCAATTCTATAGGAGGAAGAAAATAGAGCACAGCTGTGCATTAAAGCTGATGTGCTGTAACAACGGGCAGCCACCAAGAAGAGAAGGCCATCTTTCCCCATCTTCCTTTGGGGCTGCAGCATCTGCTGTCCTCCCATGCATCAGTACAGCTCCATCAATCCGGCTTGCTCACCTCCCACAGAACTAGTTGTGGGGGATTAGTGTGGTGTTGAATTGTTCACTGAACCAGTTCCTGCCTTGACCAGATAATTAGCAGCTGTTTACTGTAACCAGACTGTGCACAACAGGGAATGGGGGCGAGTAGAACCACATATTCTGGTGGCAGCCAACAGTTAGACCAAGTTCTGCACAATGTAAAACTTGGTGTAAGCAAGAGGACACCAAAGGAAGAGAAATTGCCCGCAAGTAAAGATGTATCATAGACACTCTGTTACTGTCTGCTTTTAGTGTTAGAAAACGTCTTTAAATAAACCCATTGTTTAAAACTTTGTTTAAAACAGAAGAGGCATGGTGAAAACAGTCTGAAATTACACACACCGGTATGTGCAAACAAATGTTAAATCCATGGCACAAGTTTGGCCCGGGATTTCTTGGTGAGGTTGACTCTGGGTAGTGGATCTGCATTACTCTTGTCACTGTCCAGATCTCCTTAAAGAATATTTCATCTTCTACATAAATTCTGTATTTCATATCCATGATGAATCAGCTGAGCATTATGTCACACATTGGATCACAAATTGTTATGTTTTGTGACGGCTGTGATTTGAATGGTATTCCTTCATAAGCAGGGAATTATAATTAGGCTGCCTTATGAAAAATAGTGTCAATATTGTTCAAGTAACATTTAAAAAACCTGATAAGCTAAGTTTGCATAGGTAGGGAGTATTAATCTGCAGGACAACACACCTGGGACCATCACCTGTTGAAATCCTGTGTAATAAAAGCCTTAGAAATAGGCCACTATTGCTAAAAATAAGAGTATTGTAAGTTCCTGCAAATACAAGGAGAAGAAGTGAGACAAAGAAAAGCAATACAGGCACAGGCCTATGCAGGTATATAGTATCAAAAACATAGTCCTCATCCTAGAGGCCTCTGTATCTTATGAAGCTGCTTCTATGAGTTGACTGTTATGGTCCTGGATAAAACATAGGCCTCTGTATTTCAACTCCTGCATGGCACTGGGTTTCAGCTTCCTAAAGTAGTGTGGGAATTGGAGCAGCTTTTCAGAGCAAACTAAACAATTATTTGAGACAAAGAGGTGTTGCAGAAAAAACCCCACACCTAAACCAGATGAGACTGAGGTGAAAGACAGTGTCGTATTGAAGGCTGCCTAAGAGTTAAAAACATATAGCCAGCATTTAAATTCTGTGCACCTGTGACAGGAGCAGGGGAACATATAATGAGAGGCCTTGGGCTTTTGTGAGTCCCCAGGCATACACATATTATTACATGCTGAAAAAAATAGCAAACCATGAATCTAGAGAGAAAGAGCATTTCTTTGGCAGTTGCAGCATGGACTAATTTCTAAAGGAACTCTATAATCCTCAGTGGAGAGGCAGAGTGAGCCAAAGGAGGAGAAAAATTATATCTGAGAATGGCAGTGAATGTAGGTAGAACTAAGAGAATCTAGCACACTCTTTTAGTATTGCTCCCCAATAGAGCACAATCATGATCATCTTGGGGTGTGGTGTTTTGTTCAGATCTCAAAACAGCAGGATACAGGAAATAAAGGAAAATGGAGCTGTTCACTAACTCCAGTATTAGAAGATTTAGAATAATTCATAGTGTATTGAATGTTAGCTCCTCTGCTGCTTATGGAACTGCAGAAGAGAGTTTAATGTATTCATTTGTTTAATGAAACTGCAGATTAAAGTTTAATATATTCTTTTGTCTTGCATACAATTAAACCAAAAATTTTTAGCTGATTGTGAATTGTTTACTAATGAGACTGATAATTACCTGCCATATCCATTTGAGACAGGCCAGCAGCTACGTAGTCTGTCTTCTGGCTAGATATGCAAGAATAATTTACAATCGGAAAGGATGTCTTAGGAAGCATGATTCTCTTGGAGAAAGTTGGCAGTGGATAGAGAGGCAGAAGTTTAAAAAAGCATTAGACATTTCAGACATGTAAACTTTCCTTGTGAGGGCAGTTTACATTGCCTGATACATCCTTTTGTAAACTTGGCTGGCTTTATTGGCCAGAAGCCTAATTCTCTGGTCACATTCACAGGCAGCTGTGATGTGAGAATGCACTCGGACACATAGGATGAGAATCAGTTCCTGAAGTGTGTATCTTGGATGATATGAAGAGGAATAATAAAAGAAACCCAACTTCATTCTATGAAATAAATATCCCTGACAGCTTATTGCAGATACTCGTGGACAAGATGCTCGGCAGATGTGCAAGTGTGTAGTGTTACTGCTGACTTCAGTAGCACAAACAATTTATTCTGTGCAGAGCAAAGCCTTGAACCTCCATAGTTAGCAAGCTTAACTTCTGTGGAGGTTTGCATGAATAATGCTCAGATTGCTGAGCCTTTTCCAGAGAGCAGAATACGCGGCTAAACTAAATATTTTTTAATTAAATGAATGATTGACCTCCAAAAATAGAAGCCTTTCACAGAGCAGAGGCTTGCCTCTTGTTTCAGCCAAAAGAAAAACCTCACAACTCCAAAACTTCTCTCCAATAGCCCTACATGAGGCTGACAAAGTACATATTCCTGTATATCTGGATATATAGCTGGCCTGCCGTCATAACTTCTGTTTTCTGCTGCTGAGGAATTTTATTCGGCATGTGAAGTGGTTGCTAGCAACCACATATGGCATCCCTGCCCCATAGGAAGGGCTTTGTGCAGAGCTGTGCTGCCCCATCCTCAGGTGGCCCAGAGCCTGCAGTGAGGTGGGCAAACTCCCTGGCAGTGTCTACGATGCTGTTGGGCAGGTGGGCTCTGAGCAGCCACAGGTGAGCAAACCAAGGAGCAGCTCAGCCTACAAGACTGTCCTAAGGGAAGCCCAGGGAGTGGTGAGGGTCCCTCCCTCCACCAGCTGTGGGATCTGGCAGGGCAATCTCACACTAGCTGTGGGGGAATTTATGACTTGGAAGAGTTAAAGTGCACTGAGGCAATTTCAACCATTCTGGGCAAGACACAAAGCCATTTTTGTGAATTGTTAAAAGCCTTGCATGGGTTGAAGTCTGCAGTTTTTGACAGTACCTTGCTGCCCAGCACAGGGAGGTAATACACTCCCTCACTAGGTCACGCACGATCCCACAAACTGCAGAGCAGTCCTGGCAGCAGAGTTGCTCCATGTCTATCTGGGCAGGCCAGATGTTTGTGTTTTACAGCCTACAATAGCAAAGACATGAGGCCAGCTGACTGCAGGCAACAACACCTCAGCATCCCAGACTAGATTTGGGTTTTGTCCTCAGCAGACATTCAAGGTGCTTGTGGCAGTTTTCTGTTTGCTCTTGAAGACAAAAGCTTTTTCCCAAAGGATTGGTTGACCGAGCTGAAATACCTGTTTTGGGCTTCATCCTTAAGATGACCTTCATAGCTTGCTGAAGCAAAAGGGATAATTTTTTCCTTTGGAAAATTTAAAAGGGGCAGTTAACCTCAGCCATGTGTATCTACATTAGGAATATATTTTTACTACATTATTGAAACCTGCTGCATAAATCACACTTTGCAATCCTTTGCCAGATGCTCAGGGGTAGACTAATTCTAACAAATCATCATCATCATCATCATCCCATCTCTTCCTTATGGGATGTACTAGTTTTTAGGGGATAAATTCACCACAACAGTCAGGGTTCTATTTTCTAGCTTTAAAAAAAAAACCAAAAACCCCCAAAACCACAGAATTTTATTATTACATAATGCAGAAACACTTTCAACTCATTAGTGTACTGAAAAAGCAAATAAAAAGCTCAAGTTTAATGTGCTCAGAGTCCTTGCTTTGGAAAATTGCTTAGTACAGAAAACAGTGATGCAAGAAAAGCCCCTTCGGGCTTTAGGGCATGACTCAGAAGCCATGAGGTATTGCTCCCTCTGCAAAATGACACGGGCTGCACCTTCCCTTTATGGTGGTGCAGGTGAGACTGGCAGCAGGTTCAGGATCACTCCAGAGAGCAGAGCTAACCATGGAAACCACAGTAAGGAAGGAGTCCATCAAAAACCCTGGGGTTAATGAACCATGCAGCAGCACCTTGAGACTCTCATTTCATTCCAATGAATGCTTGTAATTGGGAGTTAAAACCACCAGCAAAGCTAAAACCATGAAAGGAGGAAGAGATTTACACTCACCTGCATGGGGAGTTTTGAATCCCTCATTCCCTCAAGACAGACTCTTAACTCACCCAGCAGGAACTGTGGTTTGTCAGGATGCTTTAGCCATACAGATTTTCCACATGAACGCCCACTACACATAATTTGTACTCCACAAGTGCTCTGTGTTACCACAGGTGGGATCTGCAGACAAAAAAAACGCAAAGGTGAACCCACATTTAAGTATTTTTTATTCAGTTCTGCTTTTAACATGACCTTGGAGAGCATGCTTATTCTTTTTCCATATTATACATACTCATGTACACCTGTGTGTTGGGGGTTTATTTATTCTGAAGTTTGTTTTGTTATTTTTGTTATAAGGTCTATAAAGAAGATTTCAGGAAGCTGCTACTTTTTGAAGTTCTTCCTAAGATCACCAAAGAACCCCCAGAGTCAGCTTCCTCTCCCTTTTTTACTTTTATCTTTGAGAGGATGAAAAAAAAATCCAACAGGTAATATGACTTAAAGCATACATCTCTATGTTTTTGAATTAAACTGTTTGCTCTTTCTGGCTTTGGAGGCTTGGGGAGCTGCAATTTAAAGCCCTAGCTCCCATTTTTTTCCAAACAATTTTATCAGAAACTATGGTCAGATCAATGCTGCATTTCATGGGAATTTTGATTATAGGTTAGCACAAGAAATGCAGGTCATCCGGGGAGCAATGCTATACAGAACTGAAGCATGAGACTGTCAAACTATAAATATAATGAGGTTCTGCAAGAGGAGAGGGGACACAGGCTCATTCCACCCCAAGCTAGAAGGAAATATTCCTACTCTGTACAACACACTAGTCTGAAATATTTTGATCAACACCATAAAAACAAATCTGAATTAATGCTTTTCTTCACTTGCCATTCTGTGAAATACAACTTCAGGCTTTTGACCCTAATGGGACATTTTGCTTTTGAAATAATCTAGGTTTTCCAACAGACAGTTAGCTTGCTTCTCCATGACCTCTAAGAAGGCCAGCTCATCTCCTTCTCCTTGGCAGAGGTGGTAGGATGATGGACTCAGCATTGCAGCTAGGAAGCTGCTGGCCAGAGCAGCTGGAGACCCCAGTCCATGTAATTTGAGAAGGTAAATGATGAGCTTTTCTTAATACATGTCTTTGAGAAGAACATACCTCTGATTCCCACAGTCACATCACACAGTGAACACTAGCAACATGTCATTTAAAAGCATATTTCAAAGGAACAGATTAAAAAATAACATAGCCAAGAGGTATAGAAATCTGTAACTGTAAACCAGCTACTTTAAGTAAAAGGTTGAATTCCCATGGCTGGGAGAAGGGGAGCTTTGTACCGAGGCTAAAAACAAGTTCCTTGTGGCAGCATCTGGGAAAAACACGACACTGCAAGGAATCACGGTTCCCACATCATCAACATGGCTGAGCAGCCACCCAAGTAGTAGAGCATCACACACCTAATTCCACAAGGAAAAAGCCCACAGAGGAGAGATGTACAATAACCACTAAAGGGCAGGGTGGGAAAGAGCTCTGATGAGAGCAGGATGAAATTGGCAGTTGTTACATCCCCAGTTATTTAGGCCGTTATGAACCAGGAGACTGAGTTTGACCTCAGATCTCCCATGGCAGCAGCAAAGGGACCAGAGCACCAGCAGGGCTGACCACCTTGATGTGACTGGCTGGCAGAAGGAATTTCCCTGTCTCAAGTTTCAATTCAGTGGAATGTCTGGGATTGGTCAGCTGAGGAAGATGTTTCTTCCCCTCCTTTACTTCAATTTCAATATTAACTAAGCACAGAAGCTTCCAGCCTGGAGACACTTGGAGTGTATAACATGCAAAGGTCTGCGTGGGACAACAGAATAACGGAACACGGGGATAAGAAAAAAGAGATGGGCAACCTGACCAACCACAGATGTCAGAAAGGGAAGAAGGGTTACTGACCTATTTCTTTTTGTGAGAATGTGAGCAGGGACAACCCACAAAGATGTCTGGTCTGCTTTCTGAGGAGAGTAATGAAACCCCACGAACAAGTGTGATACAGCATTTCCTTATTAACTGAGAAATTGAGGCAAAGGTGGATATTCATATGACCTAATTGCTGATGCCTACAATAAGTCTTTCAGGTTCTCTGTAGGTAATAGTGAGAGTCAGATGCACCTCCTGAGGGCCAGCCAATTTATCTAAATTACACTCCTGCTATAAATCCCCTTCTCAATAAAGAAAGCATCTCTGTCTCTCTCGATTAATAGTGCTTGACTTAGGAGTGTAATCAGTGCCAGAAGTTTGATGCTGTTAGCACCACCAGGTTGTCTTTTCTCTTTGTAGTGTCAGAGCTGTAGAGCAGGCTGTTCTCTGATCTTTTCTAATGGTTTCTGTCTGCTTCCAAACAAAAGAAAAGCACAGGTTGCATCTAGTTTGTGATTACATATTAACACACTATGTGTTACCAGATATGCATAGTGCAAACAGTAGTTTTACAAATAAAGACAAGCTAAATATTAATAAGCGTGACAAAGTCGTCATCGTGGGGGTCTACATGCAGAAAACAGAGGGGTGTGCAAGTACAGGGCATTGATGGTAGAAACAAGCAAGGCAGCAAGTAATTTTCAAGCCTAAAATAAAGACAAAAGCCAAGCGGAAACATACTCTACAAAACTTCTCCTTTAAGCTGCTTTCCTCCTAAGGAAAAATGGAGGTATTATCCTGACAAATGCTCTCGTGAAAAGTTCTGTAGTATTTGTATTGTTAAGGTTTCCTGTGTTAGAAAAACAGTTATTTTTTTCCTCCTAGTTTAGTTTACCTAACACAAAAATACTTAAATATAGGAGAAGAAAAAGGGAAAAGAAATTAATAAGAAAGGACTTTAAGCTCTAGAAACATTTTTTTTCTGTAGCGAACTCAGAGTGACCGAAGTTCGTAACGTAAGTTGAGCATGCAAAATTTTCCACTGCTTACAGTTCCCTTCTGAACTTCCATTTTGTGGGAATACACTTGGATCATTGCTGACCTGTCTTTGAAAAAGGCTCACTGTGAATTTTGACTTGGCTTCCTTCCATTTCTACTCCTCTAAGTCTGTTCCCCATTTCAACATCTTTTATTGCCACATTGCCAAACACGTTACACAACCCCAGAGAAGCAATTTATAGGAATATTAGTAATTCAGCTGTGACAAAACAAGCACTTTTCCCTTTTAACAGATCATTCTCTCCTGAGAATCATAGTTATGTAGCTGTTTGCTCCCTTGTTTACAGCATTGCACTGGATGTGGTATTTAAACAGGCAAACGACCCAAAGCAGTATAAACCTGTGAAAGCCAGTGCTCAGCAGCAGCTTTCAAAGCAAAACCTGGCTGGAAATATCCTATGAAGACTTTTTCAACAGAGCCTGGAAGAGTCTCATATATGAGTGTGTAACTTTCCTATAGCCAACCAAATCAAGCGAAATGTGCGTAACAGAGATCCTGATTTGATGTCCGTAGCCTGAGGCAGCACCATCCTGATGAGTCTCCAGAGCACTCTGGGAATGTAACCCATCACCAAGTACAGGGCACTCTTAAAATGCCCGCAGATACAAGGGCATAAAGCTGCATAACTTAGCCCAGGACTGGAATTACTCATAAATGATAAAAAGCTTAAAAAGCAGCCTCAATAAAAGTACTGAAATTCACCACTGTTGCCTGAACTTTAAGCTCTGTTTACCAGAACACTGGCTCCCACGAGATACTCTGACAGACCATCAGTTTGCTAGGTCAAAGACCTTAGTTTTCAGTATCTTATTGGAAAATTACATCAAGTCAAATGTCAGCTTCTCCGGAAAAAGATGACCCCCTTTATGTGAGCTTAAAACCTGAGCCACATCAAGGCCTTTTCATCCACCTCTCTCACAAAACAAAAACTTCTGATTCATAACATGAAGTGTGTTTTGCTGACACTCAGTTGCTCTCTTTACCCTGTCTCAAATATTGCCACCCCTGCAGAAGAGCTTGTCAGATGGAGTATCTACCTGCCAGAGTTTACCACCTGACACACTAACGTGAAATAAAATTACTGACTTTGAATTTATGCATTGTTTACAAGCTGCAGCTCATGGTCACATTTATTTCTGATTGGCACTAATAAAGACCTCTGTAAAAAAACTAGCAGCGTAAATTAAGGGCAGTCATTGCTCAAGCCGTTTCCATGAATTCAACCTTCAATTCAACCCAAAGGAAGCCCTGTAGCTACACTCTGCTCTACCATGATAATATTCATCCTCCTTTATGCAGTTTGTACAACCTAACACCAAATTTCAGTGGAGAACTGTGGTCAAAAGATACTTAACATCTCCTAGGAATGAGAAAGAAGTCTAGCAAGACCCTCTGAGCCAGGGAGCACAGCCAGGGACAGAGCAGTGAGCTGCTGAGCCTGATGGCTCTCTGACACCTAGGCAGTGGTAAAGCAGGTCTACTAAAAGCAGCATGCCCACCCTCAGCTGTGACCACAGAAGGTGATGGTCTCACAGACACAAAATGACATTTTTCTATGTAAGGCTACCCAAGCAATCCAACACAGTTTTTACTTGGTTCAGTATCAGATTTTATGTTTTCCTGCGCCAAATTGGTGAGCTCTACCATCTGCCAAATGTTGACACCACATGTCACCATAGAAAGGTCTTCATCAGAAAGATTTACTCAGATGCAGGCAAAAATAAATATCTCTGTCACTGGTGCCATACAGTTACCAACGACATCCTCAGCCTGAGAACACGCATACAGAATAACACCCACACACCTATGCCTGGAGTGACAGATATCATTCTCACCATGTGTCGTTTCCTTTTGAAATCCTTGAGGTATCGCTGATGTCTTTCCTGGCTTCAGCAAGTGCCTACATCTATAGGACAACACCATCAACGTCACTGCACGGGCAATGGGACATTTAGCTACTGGGTGACAAGCAGTCAGCATGCAGTGACTGTCCAGCCAGCCTAACTGGACAATTCACCCATCACCTCCTCATCTGAGAGTATGTTGTCCCTGGTTAGGTGCAGTTACTGCATGCACTTCGATCACGGATCAGGAGGAATGTGTGTGTAGGGACAGTGTTTGGCATGATGGGCCCGGAATAGCTTGAGGGATCTAGTCCAGCCTGGAGCAGAGAAAGCAGTTTGTTACTGCACCACTGGATCCATACACTTCAGCTAGTTTGGCCTGGGAGAGATAAGCTTCTCTTTACTTGCCATCTCTTTCAGAAGTGAAGCACCAAGAAAAGTTATTTTTTTAACAATCTTATCAGTAAAACTGAGGAGCAATGATGAAGCACAGGGCAGGAATGGGACTGAGGGGCAGAGGGAAGCAGAAATGTCATAAACTGCTCCCCACAAGGCAGCCGAATTGTGTAATACACCCCCAGCTTTAAATGTCAGCACTAACAAGTAGGTTTTCTCCTGCCTCTGTGAGTTTTCCATCTTTCCAGGGCAGAACTGAAGGCTATGTAGGCAGTAACAAGGGAATGAGTAGGCAAACCAAGTGACAGATATTTGTCAAAAAAAATGGACAGAAAATTCCCACATCCTCTTCAAGGATTTTAGTTGCTATAGAATCACAAAAATAGTAATAGGCTATAAAGGCGCTGTAAACCAATAACTTTCACTGTCCAAACTGGAGCAGGGGTAAACAGTAGAAAAACACAAGACTAAGGCCAAACACACGAGCTATTGGGAGCTTTTGGAATGGAAGAAAATAGGTTTGAGCTCCTCTGTGTGAACTTTCTGGGAAATAATAAAGTTAATGAAAAACTGTCACTACAGAGATTTACTGATGACTGTGCCAGCACAGTATGATCTGTCAATTTGCTGGCTACCCTCAGCAACAAATACTTGGACTTTCTCTAGCAAGGACATTTTAACCACATTCAGGATGAAATACGGTACATCTTAAATATAATAGGAGCTTATTAGATGTGTCACTGAGAAACAGGAATGATTTTTGGTTTGACCTTTGGTAAAGGGTGGTGGCACAGCAAGGGTGTTTGCAGCATTTTGTTCTGCTCCACAACACTTCCTGCATAATTAGTGCACTTGCCACTGTGAAACTACTCAATTTATACCTTCTGTAGTGAGCAGTGCCATGTAACCACAGCATTCAAGTAGCAAATAACAGCTTGATTGTCCATGCTTATATTTTCCATATTCAGCGGAGCAGGTATTTTATTTCCATTAAATTTTTCAACCACTCTTCATTCATCCATGATATACATTAAAGAGGGCAGTTAACTCATACATTTCCTGGGGCCACCTCATTACCAAGCCTATTATCTAGATTCTAAAGAAACTTTCTCTGTTGCTCTGCAAAGTGAGGGAGAAAAAGTATCAAACTAACTATTCTATTTATTTTACCATCTATGAATTTGTGATAACAATAATGCAATTCTGTCCCCAAATCATCAGTTGTTCTTCCTGAGATGACTGACTTGAGAGTGAATACTCCTACTCAGTGGTTTCTTTTCTTTCAAATAAATTCATAGCTTTGAGGTATGTTTGTCTTTCTCCAAGATCTCAATATCCTTAAACAGTGATTAAACACAAGAAGATTGCTGTTTTTCAAAGAAGCCAATCCAGTCAGAGTTCACCTTTCTACTCCTTTAAGTGCATTAATAGAAATAGAAGAAAGACAGAAAGTTCCCCCAAAACACGTGGATAGTACAAACCCACAATATCAAGCTCTGGCCCTCCTGGTCCCAAAGACTGAATGCATCTGTTTACTCCTGCAGAGCTCTGATCTCAGGTAAGTGAGGATCACTGACTTCACTCTGCCATTAAATCTCTGCCCTAGCACCCTTCCACCAGGACTGTCCAAGAAAAATATCAAAGAAGTGTGATTAAAAAAATAAGTATTTTAACTTGGTTTTGTACTTATTTGTGGTCTATGTGACAACCCACTTTAATATGGATTTTAACTTCCCCTGAGAAAATATTTCTAACTCATTAAAGTTACCCACACTCAAAAAATCCCAAAACAACCCAGACCCAAAAAACCCCTCAAAAGTCTCCAACCCTGAAACTCCCAAAACAGATAGACAAACCAGGGAAGACAGGGTGGGCTTGTTGTCATTCATGCCTATGAATATTTGGTGGACATAGGGCCACTTCCTAACTGATTGTTTTGCACATTGTCTGCTTATGGCAGAGAAAGAGAATCAGACAACATCAGAGAACATTTGACTAACAATTTTTCCCAAGAACTTCTCCTGTTGGCTAGTCCAAGCAACACCTATATGAAAAAAAACCCTACATTAGTTTCTTGATAGTATCTTATCTAAAACTTAGCAATTATATCTTCCTTTGGCATTTGGACTCTATGATATGTTTGCTGTTTGAAAGAAATTATGGTAACTATACAAATCTATGCAAGATGGAATTTTAATCTGAAGTGGGCTAATAATTTCCATCTTCTTTTGGAGCAAGTCAGAAATTGGAGAGTTTTGTGCCAACCCACAAAGGCACCATAAACTGAAGAACTGGAGGGTCGGGAATCACGAATGGAGAAAAATTTATTTCATAATATATTGTCTGAAATTAAGAGCTGATAGCAAGGTTAACACTGGATTATGAAGCTCACATTGCAGAAATGCAAAAAAGAGGTGGTGTTTCTATCCCCCCCCCACTTCTATAAAATCTTTATAATCAGGGAGTATTTCTCTCAACTGGGTTAACAGAGCTCCAAATAAGGTCTAAAAGATATTCTTCAATTTCTTTCATTTCGGGATGAAGAGCTCACTTTCACACTAAGCTAAAACACAAGTAGCTCAAGAGATCACTAGAGGATGGATAGACTGAAGCTTTCTTAGAGAAATGCTGCATTCAAAAAAGGTGAAAGGTATTAGTAGGAAAGAAATAACATCAATATCCTGTACTGCTTGTATTGCTTGCTTGCAGTCTCATGGGTTTGCAGAATGGAAAACTGGGACACTGCTGATTGAAGCCTAATTCACTTCTACTGTTTTTATCACCTGTATCTCAGGGGAGCTGTTGAATCAAATAGGCACTTCTCTCACAGGGAAAAAAGACATGCTAGAAAAGTAAGAACAGCCATACTAGGCCAGATTGCTGCATCCTCCAGCTCATTATCCCTTCTTGCACAGATACCAGTAAGAGATGCTGAAGTCAGACTATCAAAACAGGCTAAGCACACAGTGGTGATTTGCCAGAATGCACTCCCAGCAATCAACAGCTTCAGGACTTCCCAAAGGAGAAGCATATCCTCATGTGTCCTAAGTGCTAATGGACTTTGCTTCTATGAGCTCCTCTGGTTGCTTTTGAACCCGGGTAAAGTTTCGGTCCCCACAAAGCCCTGTGGCAAAGGCTGCCAGAGCTTAACTAGGGATCGTGGAAGAAAATTCCTCAGCCTATTCTGAACTTTTCGACCTGTTATTTCACTTGGCAACATGTAAAAGCAGTGGAGAAAAAGATTAATTTCTTTTCCTTGTCTACCTTCTCTGCTACACTTTATTTGATAGCTCTCTGTCATATTCTTTCCTCCTAGCAATTTCTTTTTCACGATGAAGACCTGTAACCTATTAAGTCATGCCTTGGAAAGAAGCCACTCTGTATCTCTCATCATTGGTGCCTTCCTTTTTTTGTATCCTTTCTCTTTACACAGCACTTTTCAGAATGAAGGATTCATGAGGCAGGCACACCATTGACTCTTACAGCAGCACCGCTATTTCTCCCATTTTTCTGCTCTATTCCATCCTTAACACTACCTAATGCACCTGTTTTCTTCTTTGATCCTCAGTGAGTATTCAATAGACATTTTGACAGAACTGTCCAAAATTACTCTGAGGCCTTCTGTGATTGCCAATAGCTACTTCACAGCCTAGCAGTGTATATGTGAAATTAGGGCTGGTCTCCAAAGTGCACTACTTTGCTTTTATCAACAGTGAGTGTCAGATGGCAGTTTATCACCTAGTTATGAAATTTGATCTTTTACACCATTTTGTGGTAAGCTCTGTTTCTTCCCTGAAACTTCCTTTCATCATTCTCTATCCTCCTTTATCAGGTCACCCATGAACAACCTGGGCAGCACTGGCTCTAGCATTGATGTCCAGGAGACTCCAGCATTCTCCTTCCCTCCAAAACTCCATTGTCTGATCCTACAGCTCAAGTGAGATCCACTGCACAAAGAAAAACATCATATGTAATTTTCTTATTGCATAGCTTGTACAGTGCCAACAAACACATTTCCCTTAAATCCCAGGTCACATCTGAGAGCTTCATGCAGATGTCTTGGATATCATGGAGCATCCCAGGTTGCACAAAGTGCTTATTTTTAGGCCAGATAATCCAACTCCTTGTTTCCTCTTTCTTAAGGAATTGCAGACTCATATAAGAATGATCACATTGCTTAGTAGTTTTGTTCCTTTTCAAGTGTCTGGCAAAAGCTGTTTTGGAAATTCAGACCAACTATATCAGCTTTTCACACATGCTAGCAACTACTCTAGAGAAATCTCTAATAATTTACACAGCAGGAGATCTCTCTGGAAAAGCAATGATAACTCTTCTATATCATACTTTATTTGTTCATGTGCCTCCTTGTGTGTCTACTTATGACTACATTTCCTACAGTTTTCCTGATATAAATTTATTGGTTGCTAATTCCAAAACCCTCGTGAAAACCTATTTTATATATTGAAGTCACATTTGCCACTTTTTAATCATCTGGTACCAAGGCAGTTTTATGTGCTTTATATAAACTGAAACAATTCTACTTCTCCACACTAAATGCTGATGCAAACATGCTGAACTAATCTGAGCACTGTCTTAGCAAAAATTAATCTGTAATCCACCAACATGCCACGATCAGACCTGGAAAAAAATGAGAAAGGACATGCTTCTAATTCTTGCTCTATGGCCCTTTTGCATTTAAAAGCTACAGCCATACCAGCTATTCCTCTTAAGGTAAGCACAATCAGGAGCTGGCCAAAAATAAAGTTCTTTTGCTCCCACAGTTTGTATCTAATCCTTAAGCAGAACATGCTATGGAAGCAAATGGATTTTTTGGACAGCCTTTGCGCTGGGGCTATAATGCTATCGCCACATAAGGAAAAGGCTCTCACTCCTCTCTGACATTTCTATGCCAGCAAAACTTCTATAGTATAGGCTGGACCTATGTTTTAGTACTTTGCCATGGCTGTGCCAAGTGCCACAGGAAAATCTCAGCTCTCTGCAGCTCTGTGGCCCTGTCCCCAGTTTCAGTCCTCTTCCTGCATCTTTCCCTTTACCTGTGCTTTCCAAGGAAACCAGCTCCAGCTGCTCAAATATCTGCCACTGTGCCCACACTGGACACATGTCACCAGTAAAGAGGGGAAAGGCAGTGTGATATGAATCATATATCTGGATTTTCACTGGTGAGACAGAGGTGAAAGCTTCTCAGGGATGTTTAATTCATGAGTCACCACCATCATTAAGAATTCAAATCTTCCTGTAAATTCAAAATGTGAATAACTGTTGGAATTAATTAAACAATGTCTCCTTTTGTGTAATGAGCAGTAAAAAAAAAAAAAAAAAAAAAAAAAAAAAGTAAGGAATGAATACTATTGTATAAAGCTGTTTTAGAGGAATCATTGCTTTTGTCCATGAGGGAATCTATCTCCAGATGTAATTTACTCCTTTATAGAGATCTTATTTCTCTTTAACATCAGATGCAAAATCTCTTTCTTCTGTGCTTCCGAAAAGATTTATTCGTAGCCACTCCTCTGGTAAGATACTTCAATCTTGTGGTAATATTTAGACAAGGTCAGTTTCTGGCTAAACCCAATGTGTTGCTGTAGATTATTCCTATCCTTAGCCAATATCATATCATATAAATGTATTAGGACATTTTCCTGGACTACAACGTCTTTATAAATACTGGAACAACTACAAAATAAACAAATAGAAAGGCATTGCCTGTGGCTGACCTGTGATTTGGAGCTCTCTTTCAATTCCTTGACCTTCATTTTCAGTGTATGAAAACAAACCCAAGCATCAAAACCGTACGCCTGTCACTTCCTCTAACATTCTACCTCTAACATAACAGGAATGGAACAGAGTGTGTAACGTGCCTTCACAAGCACCCCTGCATCAATACATTCATATCTGTATTTCATAGCTGTGATGCACAGATCTCCATCAGGTCTAATGCTTTTGTTCCTTGCTTCCAGCTTCCAGCCTTTATTCTTTGCCTTCTTCTTCACCTTCCCCAATAGGAGGAAAATCTAAGATGAAAGTCAAGCCATGCTGGCTATTCAGTAGGCTTCTGTGGCTCACCTCTGCCTGGAAGATCCCTGTGCACAGGGATTAGTTTGGATTCTGCACCGCAGATCACAAGAGTGTCAGAAAGAGCGGTACCAAAACACCACATCATTTAATGCAATGACCTACTTTGCTCCTTCAGCATTTCTCACTGGGACTGGGGTTAGTTCAGTGCTGTGTGAACTGGCAAGCAGCAGGGAGGGTGGGTAGAGACCAGACTGAATTTTTTAAGACTACAACACGCAGAACACTTCAGAGTCAGATTGATGAAGAGCTGCAAGTTTACCAGAGACCATTTGTGTCTTACTCTGCTCCTACAGCACATTTTCAGGGACACACACAATCTTCCAAGCTGCATCCAGAGAGCAAGGCCTGGAGCAGGTGGGCAATGCCAAGTGAGTGGACAGCAGCTCCAGAGAGGGCTGCACAGCTGCTTCCCCAGCACACACCAGTGTGGGATGTGCTTGGGGCCACTGTGGTGAATCCAGGTGCCCAAGAGGAAACCAGCCCACTTGACAAACATTGTAATCTGGACAGGAGCATGTGGTGCTTCAGGTGGTACAGCTCTCATTTACCCCTCAGGATTTCAAAAGTCTATAAGATAATTTTCACCTTGGGAACACCACAGAAATATCAGGCTATAGTGGCTGAAAAGAAGCATTAGTTTAAGAGCATGAAATCAGATATTTTTGAAAGTGGATGTGGTTGATAGTATGCTCTGTGAGGTTAAAAACCCCAAACAGCCATGATAAGTGACTATCTCTGGGGGAAGGGTTGAGGACGAGGTGGGAGATTCCAGCTAGGTGGATGCCTAAACATTATGAGGAAACCTGCAGATGTTTCAAGGTCTATTTCAATATGCAGAGCTCAAGCTATGAGTCTATATAACAGATGGCAGTTTCTGAGTCACTAAACATTATTATTTGGCAACAAAGTTATGCTGTCTCAACCATTTCTCATGGGATTCTTGCCACAAACTGCTGTGAAAGTGATGTGTATTCTGTAACATTCAATTGCAGAGTTTCTAAACTGTCGAGCAGAGCTCCATATAACTGTAGACACAGACATATATAAATAAAAGATCTAAAGTAAACTTGGCATACATCAGCCTGAGTCAGAGAAACCAACAGTGGAGTCCAGAGGCCCACCATTTTCTGTGCATTTCTGAATTATTTATGCTTGCGCTTCATTGCCTCCTAACAGATAAAATAATTAATTTTTTAAGGAAGGTTTTGTAGGGAATTTTAGAAAATGTAACAGGGGAATTATATCTTAACACCAAAGTTTGGAATTGAAAGTAGCTTTGTCTTTAAGTTATTTTCATAAATACCATAACATCATATTTATAGACTGATTCCAACATTGCTACTATGAATATTATATGCACTACTCAGCAAATAGATGAAAGCTCAGAAGGCCAGATACACAGAAGTATTTAGGTACCTAAATGCTTCCTGATTTCATTTTGCCCAAGTTTGGTGAGATTTAGGTACACGATCTGGCCCTTTGTATCTTTGCAAGGCTATTGGAGGTATTATTCTCATGGACAGGATTAAGAAGCCCCAGCTCCAATCTCATCCTCAGTTTATTAAGCTACAGCCTTTTCTCAATTGCATCAAAAGAGTTAATAGAAATAGCACATGACCTTTCTGTGATAAGGCTTTTTATCACGGCAGCCTCCCAGAGAGTCAGTGTCTACTTCGCAGAGCTATTAACAGACAACATTCCTACAGGAAGATAATTCACAGGGCTGCATGCACGAGGCATGCACCAAAACCTCATAAAGCACCAAATGAATTATGCTCTGAATCAAAGTAAACGAGCTGCACACATTGAAATGTTCTATACAAGCTCTCTGCATAACAGCTACACACCTGAAACCCTAAAGGAGAGAGAAATAGTAGAGGGCAGGCAACAGACAAATGATTTGGTATCACATCTTGGACAATGAGGTTGTTATTTTCTTCTCTGGTAACTCCCTTCTGCCTGTTATACATTTTATTTCTATCCTGCAAGGACTGTTGACTAGGAATTGGAGGAGAGCTATGAATGATAAGGAAAACTATGATTGATAAGAGCAGAGACTATTCAGAAGAGATCAGTATTATCTTCTTAAGTCTGGGAAGAGGAAATACAAAAAAAGGGGAAAGGATGGCTTCTCTTAAAGCAAAACAAACCTTTGGACTTAAAGCACCTCCCTTTCAGAAAGAACATCTCTTTCCTTCTTCTCCCATACAATGCCATGCAGTTTATTGAGTTAAAAGCTGCTGAATGAAATGCTTCTTTCTCAGCAATATGTCAGTGATATCTTGAGCTGCTCATAATAGAAAGCAAAGCCTGCAAACGTTTTTTGTAAACAAAACCATTGCTTGTATGCACTTACGTATCTAGAAAGCGATAACTCCTTTCAGTGCTGCCCTTTAAACTGTCATTTTTGGCACAAACCTGCATTTTTGAAAAACAGAACCGGGGCATCATGTTACACAGAAAAAAACCGTTATGTACCGAGCTGGAAAAAACAATCTCCCTTTCCTCCAGGTTTTATCTGTCAAAACAAGGCAACAGAGCTTTGCAACCTTGACATCGTACACTGATGTCAAGGTGACTGCTTTATTTCCTGTTCACTGTGCTAGGTATGGAAAGGGACCTACTCCATCAGTACTGATAGTAATAGCAGTTTAAGAAATGAAACAGTTAAAAATCACTTACCTAAACTACAGACACAAATAAAGAGATGAGGACCCTTGTGGACAATTAACATATAGAAAACTTCTGGATTTTGCTGTTAAAGTTCATGTTTTTCCTTACTATTTGCTTTATGCATACAGCATTTTTAATTTGATCTGGTGATAACAGACAAAAAAGTTCTGGCTGATTCAAGGAACAACAAAGTTATTATATGGACAGCATCACAGCCTAATCCCCACTGCAAAAGTATATGGAGTGAAATCCTGTTCCTTCTGAAATGCACAGGAGTCTCTCATTGAGTTCAATAGAGACAGGGTTTCAGCCATTAGCTGAAAGTATTTTTAAACTGTAAGATGAGGCAACCAGCACAAAACCATACTAGCTAACATCAAACAGTGATTAGACAGAATTTTCTTATTCATCTAGTTTTGCTCTTGGAGGGGCTTGCAGTGAAGGCACATTAAACACATTTCCAAAGTCAAGCTTTATGAGCTCTGCTACTGTAACTGTGTAGATGTGCAGAATTAGATGCTGTTAGAGACAGACCTTTGTGATCTTTTCTTCTCCTGTAATGTTTATAATATGTCCCTGATTAGCAAGGTGTCCAGCAACCCTAGAGTTGTCAAACATTTTTTGATTTGATTTGTAGACAAGCAGACAGTAACAGGCATCAGATGCTCCCTAAAGATTTTATCTGCCCAAGATTTCTCCTCCTCCATATTTTGTGCTCAAGTAATGATGTCCATGCATCTCTGTTAGTATCTCATCTTGCACCTGAGCTTTGGCTAGAAGGAATATGAGCAATAGTTCTGCTTGTAGAGACCTCACTTCGTTTTTTAAACTGCTTTTTGCCCAGCAATTATGAAGCAGGACAAAATATCCATGCACAGGCTTCAATAGATGCCTGAAGTCTAAAGAAAACTTTGAAAGGGATGGGTGTTTTCCTCCTATAAGGCAGACCACATAATCTGTAGCACATTCTTTTGCCAAGTAACACGCTTCATCTCACTTTAAGAGAGAAGTAGTGTAAAACCACCTCACCTCGTTTCATCACTACACATTTTTACAGTTGTTCTGTTGCTGCTTCAGATGTTGTAAAATGCACCAGTTCAGTCAAGTGCTGCTTCATCCCGCATGAAAACAGGCATAGGAAATTTAATAATACCCTTCTAGGGTTTTTTTCCTTCCACACTCCCATCAGCCATCATTCCATCTCTTCACAAACAGCATCCAGATGTTAACAAACATACCAAACTTACTGGTTTTCCGTGGCACAACCTTCTTCTATTTAGTTGTTTCTATCATTTATTTTATCCACCCTGCAGCCTTTGGTGATTGTTCATCTTTCCAGCTTACCACAAAATATGCTGCATGAGCATCAACAGAAGAATTCTTTTAATATGAACCAAAACAATATTATTTGCTTCAAATCCAGGGAAATAGAACCTTCATTTAAATTTATGTCCATTGGAGCTTTCACTAATATTTCTCTGGATGGAAATTCAATGTAGAACATCACTGAATGTTCCAGTTGGATTCCAATAGTGAACTTCTATTTTCAGAGTTCCAAACAACTCAGTTCCAAAGAGACTGAGGATCTTCTAAATATTTTTTAAATGTGCTTCATTTGGTAGAAAACAAGTCCTCATGCTGTGAACTATAGGTTTTAAGATCAATACAGGTCTGATAAGGTTGAGAAGTGACAAAAGTAGAATACACTATGCCTTGCACAGTCTTTGCAGCATCACTGAACATATTAATGCTTCTACACTTTAAAAAACCTTCTGAGTTAAATTTATGGGAATGCTGATCTAAACAAGGTTCTTTAGGGTCTTTTCAAATGACAGTGAGAAAAATTTAAAGGAAACGCAATTATTTAGATAATGAAAAATATCGTTACAGCCAGCCTTAAAGCCACCTGTAAACTCTGAGACCTATGGGCTAGATTTTGCATCAACGTTGCCCTTGGATCAAAGGGGCTCCATTCCAGGTAAATAAGAGAGGAGAGGAAGAAAGGAAGAAAGAAAAACTAAGGACTAAGAAAGTTAAAGCAAAGCAGTAACAATTCTGTCTTTGAGCACAAGCCCTGTGCTCTGCTCCAGAGCAGCAAGCTAGGGGAAGAAAAATCTACAGCAAATGTCTTGGTTACACTCCCCTGCTCATGCCACAGTTTCAGGGTTCCTGTCCGTTTTCCTATGAGAGCATCTCACTTTTACTGGAAAATTATTTTCCCCCCTTGCAATCTAGACAAAAACTTATCAGCAACATGAAATGAGATTGCAGCTCAAATGCAGTAGATGCTCTGTTATGACAGGCTAGATAAAGTCAGCTGTGACACAAGTGTGAATATGGGAAAGGCCTCCATGATTTTGGTTTGTTTTCACACAACCTGTGCTCTGCAGCTGAATATTTGTTTAAAGAAATAATGCATACAAAGTGATCACTGACTGTATGCAGCAAAGGACCAGATGCTATTGGGTTACTTCCCTGGACAGACAGCACTAAAAGTTTGAGCAGTATTGCCTCAATAAAATTGCAAGAAGTTAAATAGAACTCCAAGCTGTAACAGTGCAATTGCTGCTTGTATCCCTACCCCCATTTATGTAACAGTGTTTACTACTTTTTCTCCCCAGGAGTATGATTTCAAATAATTACTCTTTTAACTTGCAGTCTCAAAACTCTGTTCTTTCCAGGTCTTTACAGAAAGGCTCCATAAAGTCTGATTCTGTTTACTTCCTTTCCAATTACAAGGTCTTCTGCAAACTTGATCATTTATACCCTAAAAACAGCTTCAAAGGAACCCCTATGAGAAAAAGTGTTTAGAGGCGATTAGCCCATGAAGATATTCAGGGGCAAGGTCCAGACTGAACCTCAGCTATAAGGAAACATCGAGCTTTTGTTGTCAAATTAGAATCAGAAACATGGAGAACCCACAGAGAAAACCAGTAATGTTCACAAAATACTCTCTCTAGCCCCATAGACTCATGGCTATAAACAGGGAAATCTCAGGACCTCTCAGCTAGACAGGCAAAACTGGATTTTGTCTCCTGGAATAAGGAATTTGAACTGGAAGTTGAACTGTTCCTACCAGAGGAAGAAGGAAAGAAAAAGTGGGCACAAGTAGGATGCGGAGCCAGAGCTTGGAACTTTTGAAATTGGCCTATCTGCTGCCCTAAGGAGAGAAGGGGAACGCTGTTGGTCCATAACTGTGAGTCATACCTCAGATACCCTATTGCTCTTCCTTCAGAACAAGCGCCCTGGACTTTGATGGCTCCCAAGCAAACAAACCAGGATTATGGCACTTTTCTTTGTTTACTTTGGTTTGAACTCGTTTTTCCTCCCCAGGGCAACTTTGACACTCAAAGGGAAGGTTCTGCCTACCCGTTGCATTGAGTTTGTGTGCAGAAAGGGTTTGGTAACAGGAGGGGCTACAGGGGTGGCTTCTGTGAGAAGCCACCAGAAGCTTTCCCTATGTTTGATGGATTCAAGGGCAGCTGGCTCCAAGATGGACCCACCATTGGTCAAGGCCAAGCCCATCAGCAATGATGGTAGTGCCTATGGGATTGCAGATTTAAGAAGGGGAAAAAAAACCTGCAGACAGAGAGCAGAGTGAGAACATGTGAGAAAAAGACATTTAGAGGTGACACTTGGAATAGCCCCTTTGGCTTTGTTGCCTTTTTGGTGCTTGCTGAGCACTGGTTGAATCTTGTTTATGGTAGAAGTAGTATTCTACACCAACAGAGTAAGTCACTTTTCAGTAAATCTATAGCTGGCCTGCTGTGTTCTGTAGGTGAAATTGTTAGGCCTGTTCCCTCTCCATTCTGTGTTACATATTTTATATAAATGATTCATGAGAGTTGATTTGTTGGTTTGCTTCTTTTAAGAGTATGCAGTTATTCTACAAAGGATTATATAAAATATTCATGAGGCACAGATATAATACACCTGCAGCGTGGTTGCATTACCTACCAAGTCTTACCTCAGTTAGGCTGATTTATTTATTTTGGCTCTGTTTTCACAGTGTTTCACTCTTTCAAGCCACACAACTTCTTAACCAAGGAAGTTAAGAAACTAAAGTAAAGGAAGTCTGTTCAAAGATTTCCCTTTTACTGATTTTACTCTTCCAGATATTCACAGATCACAAATCCTGATCTGCTCAGAGCCAGATGGCATGAGTATGCCTAATCCATTATACTAAAGGTTTTGGAGGGGATTACTGAGACAGTAAAGAGCATACATCAAAGAAGAAAAGAAGACAAGTTTTCTTCTTGTTTACACTGAAAGAAACAAACCAGTACTTAAAATGCAGGCAAATTAAATAATTTAATGTAACAAATGCTTCTCTTTGTAAGAATGCCAATGTTAAATGAATAAACAAACTAATGTATGCATAAGGATACCATGAGATGATGACACGATTGAGTTTTGCCAGACCCGAGTTTCATCTCTGCCTATCACTGCTCCCAAAGGGAACCAATCGTGAGGTTTTTGTTCCATTATGCTGATGTATTCCTTTTGCTCCTTCTAGAAAGGGAAAGACTAGAAGCTTCACCAACTGAAAATAGTTTTGTTCTTAAAAAGTGATCATTGGGTTTGTCTGCTTCATATTAGAATGAAGAACATAGACTAGCCAAGGGCTTAGCAGTACTTTTTGATGAATTGAATTGCATAATGATGCTAAATAATACTAAATAAAAGTAAAGCTTTCTAACAATGTTTTTGAAATAAACCCTGAAAAGGTTGTCATAGAGTGACCTGCAATTATGAGGAGCTGAGGGAGCAGACTCACAATAGTTTTTTGTCTTAGGAGACAGAAGGAAAAGAGAAATGAAAGACAGCTTTGAACAATCAAGGCATCACTACCAATGGCTGCACAGAACCACAAATACAGCAACTTCCCAGTAGTGGGAAGAAGATGGAAATGCTGCTGAGCACATTGTAGCCCACCAATGCACAATCCTCTCCAGCCTGGCAGGATTTGTGCCTTATTCTGGGGTGGGCAGGGCTGTATGGTGCAATCCTCAAACACCCTGCACAGCCACTACCCCCATATACACCAGTGAACCCAAAGCCATTAGGGAAGAGAGAATGTCTTCATTCAGTTTACAGGCCAGAAATCTTCATGTACCATTCACAGACTATTTGGTCTGAGTGGCCATCCTTTTTATGGCAAACACATAAGTAGGATGAAAGAACAAAACCCTCTACACACTAGCTGTCTGCTCTTGAGTTTTAAACTTATAAACAGACTTCAACTTATAAATGCTCTCTACATACTAATTCTGGGAAAGATTTTTGGGACACCGATCTGCAGTTGGGGTGGAAAAAGTTCACGAGTCACACTTTTTATCAGTTACATAAACTTTCATTTCTATTAAACTGTTTTCTGCATACGCATTTCTCTTCTTTTTTTTTTTTCCCCCTACTTGCTGATGTTGATTTGGCATTGTTTTTATCCACACCAGAATAACATTGGTGTATATTGAATAACTTGCCTATTTTCATGGCAAGTTTTGCTTTCACATTTTTGGTAATAACTACAAGAAAAAAACCCCATACTGTTTTCCTGGCAATAATCAGCCCAATTTATCATGACTCCAGAGCTGACAAGTTGTGGCTTTGTTATGGGTACAGTTAAGCACATGCTTTTCACTTAAGCATAATATTCATCCTGTCTCTCAGCTGGATTTCACTTTCAATATACACCACCTAAATCCAGAACAGCCTCTTGTAACCACGATCAGAAACTAGCCCAGCCAGTTAATTCAGGAAAGGAACATAAAAATACCACGGTAGTATTCAGTGTGACAGCATTGTTTTAACACATTAACATGCTAAAATGTTGTGGGGAAAAACCTACAAGTAAGCTAAGAGTTTCCACTTCATGCTGCTTTGATGGGGCTTGACATACACAAGCAGAGAGATCTGTCACACCAAGTACATGGTTGGAAGGTCAGCCTCCATCCATATGCGGCTGGGCACATTTAGCAAGACCAAGTGCCCTCCCTGAGGCACAGCCTGGAACACACGTGCAGGGACAGGGATTGATGGCACAGTTGTCCTAAAAACCTCCTCCACATGAATTGCAGGCAGCAATTCTCACAGCAGCCCACACAGCTGAGGTGGGACAGAGGCCACGGCCTGACCTGTTCCAACCCTCCACTCGCTCTTCTCAAGTGCTAACACACAGACCAGGGTGATGTTCAGCCAGCAAAAGCTCAAGGCCATTTCTCACCCCTCTTCGACTCACCATCATGTGGGCAAGTGTGAAAAGTGACAGCAATAAAGACAATGAAGGAAGGTGTCTTCACGGGAAGCAATCCAGCCTATACCCATACTGTGAAGGATCTGTCAGTTTTCATGGCATAATGAGAACTGGAGTCATTTCAACTGATTTTTGCATCCTTTGTGTTCCACATTACCCAAGAGCTCTGTTCTACTTTCTTTCCTGGAACCTAACTTTATGTGATGCCTTTCCAGCTCTGGCACAAAGCATTTAAACCTGCAGGTATCATCTGCTCCTCACTGTGCCTTGAAAACATGCTACTAGTGTCCACATCTTCCCTTGCCTCACTGCATAGTTTGAGGTTTCTTTTGAAACTCTTGTCCTTTACTTCAGCCAGGAGGCCAACTCATCTCAGCAGCTTGTATCAGAAAAGGGGGCCAAATACAGCTGCCTGACACTCTTGAACTACTTCTATAATTTTCCAGTACTGAGCCCTTAGGACTCCACTAAGCTCGAAATCGTGTATGCTACTTATACTACTTCATAGGTTTTTGAAAATAGCTAAATAAGAATTAAATGAATCCTAGATGCAAGATAGTGAGTTCAGACTGGTGGACTACAAGATTTGATAACAATTCTGGAAGGAATCACCCAGTTTGAAGCAAAACAAAGATTATTTGTCTTCTCCATGCTTGACCGGCTGGGGCCACTCTGATTAGTGTTGGGGAACTAGTAGGGAAGGAAAACCAGAGAAATCTCAGTGTTATCACAGGGCCTACCAGAAAGGGAACCAAATTCCTTTATTACTCAATGTTAAGCCATTACAGCCCATTCCCCCTTTTATTCTCTCTGACTGCTAATCAGCCATGTCTCGCCACCCAAGAATGAAACTGCCCTACAAATTTATTACACAGTAATAAAAGAATTCATTTCCCCCCCATCATCTCTATTCTCCTATTTTAGGAAGTTGGTTTTGGCTTTATTCTTCTGTCCTCCTTGCCAGCAAAATTTGTCCTTTTCCCTGCCCAATCAACTTCTTGAAATTTCAGTTTCTTGCCATCCTTCTCCCCCCTGCCTACGACACACCCACCATTTTGCACTTGTTCCTCTAATTATGGTTCCTACACTTTTCCCTAAAACAGGCAGCCATTAACTAAGTAATAAATAGCATTGCCTTAAATGCAAAGACAGTGTTTAATGAAGTAAGTGAACAGGAGACAAACTCCAAGGAGACAAAACTGCAGCTACACAACCCACACTGAGAAATGTCTCTAGATACTCATGAATAAACAAGATGTAAAGGAACTAAGGGCATTCAGTCAACGAAGATGGATGAAGTAACAGTTTCTTCTTCTCAACTGCTAGGCATTTAATATATCAGTGAGATGGCAGCAAGCCTTGGCTTTAGTACAGCTTGAGCCTGCAAGGATAACAGTTTGTTTCTCTGCCTTTCAGGTGCCACAGTTATGCCTGGTCAGACATCAGTGTGGGAATGATTGCAGGGTTTTGCCTTCAGAATGAAGGAAGCAAATTATTGCATGCAATTGTCAGACGCATTCCAAGGTTACACAAGTAAAGTCATGTAGTTATAATATTTATTGTTCTTTTTCTCTAAATGGACACCAAGTAGCCTTGCACTTTCCTGACCAAGCCTTCCTCTTCTGCTCAAAATAGGATCTTTGAACATTTTGTTCATTAATACAACTCCTCATCATATTGTAATGTGCCTCACACGAGTCACAGCAGCTGAGAGGTAAGGACTCAACACTGACATCTTATCTTCTGTAAGGGTTAGGCAGTTATAAACATGGACAAAGCAAAAGTTACAAACTTAGGCAATGAACTTGTCACCTTGCCAGAATCCAACTGGAAGAAGCTTTCTTCTTGGAATACCATTTAAATAGATGTATGTATTCAATTAGCGCCCGCGCAATATGAATGGTGCATAATTTACATTTACGTCAAGCTGCCCTATAAATCTGATAGCTTTACAGTCATCTGCCTGTGAGTACCTTACCCGCCATTCTGACTGACTGCCAACATGTTTTGGCTATTTATGCACTGAGAAACAAAGGGAGCTTTTTTTGGTTCCTATGTCCTTTAATTTTAGTTTTGGAAAGAAAGCTCACAAATTTTCCCATCTTTCTTTCCCTGCAGTCTTTTTTAGATGGAAGAAGAGGAAGGAGAGAAAGAATATGAGAGGAATAGCAGAAGGAGGAAAAAAATGAGAATGTCTCAAGCATGTCCTCATGTCTTTAAATTGCCAGGAAAGAAGGATCACTATTTCCATTTCACTCCCCTCCTCCAGTTTCAAGCACTCCATGGGAGAGGAGATGATGACATTAAGAAGTATATCATGAACAGCTGAAGCAGGAATATTGACTATGTCTGAAACATCAGATAGGTTTTCTCTCTCAGTGAGTTAGGAGCTGGGATGTAAAGCCCAACCATTTCCTTCTCCCACTTCACTGCTTTTAGGGAGTGTTATTTATTCGCAATTCACTGTACAACAAGCTTGGGGGGAAGTGCTTTTCTCCACTGACTCTCCAGAGATGTCTACTTACAGCTGTATTTAAGTACCACTCATATAATTTGTGCACCTCTAGAATTAGTTGCTCTCCTTTCTTTTGTTCCCCAGTTGATCCAAGGAAAGCAAATGACATAAAGGCACATTGAAAACAGTTGTTCACTGAGTGACAAGAACTTTGGCAAACTCAAGTTGAATGTGAGACTGGCAGGGCAAAATTTCATATGAAGATTCTCTGCTGGAACACTCACAAGAAGGCATAAAAATGGATTTTGAAACATCTAAAAGATTTTACAGTAAGTAACCACCAAAACAACAACAACTGAGAACTGTTCCTATTAGTGAGTGATGCAGAAGAATAAATCCTCAAAGGAGCCAGCAAAAATATGCTCCATGGCATTTTTGGCATGGTAATGCTGGGAGTTGAAGGGAAGGGTGGGGGCTTTTATCCCCTTTTGTCCTACACTCCTACAAAAAGAAAATCCAAGGGATATTCAGACCTTTTTTTTTTTTTTTATGTTGCCCTCTATGGTTCATTTGAAAGTGGTTCACATAGTCCAGGGGAAAAACCTTGGGTGGAAAAGTCACAGCTATAAGTCAGTAAATCTTCTCGTTACAAATCATCATTTCTGATATGAGTTAGAGCTCAGATCTTGCAAAAGGTCTGTCCTATAATGAGAAGAATCCATGAGTCCTCCTGCTCCAGAAAAATACTTTGGGGTGAGGTTTTATTTCCAAGCAGTGTTTTGTCCGGATATCCAGAGGACACAAGTACACCCAAGGCAATGCACCTGGCCCGAGTTCTGGCACCCCCACACCAAGTAGTGTGGTGTGTTCTATAGCACACCTGGGACAGCAGGACCTCCCAGAGTCACTGCTTCCACTTTTGTTCTCTTGCACAACAGCGTCTGCTGGTTGTCCCTTGTCAGATCCCCTCCTCAACCCTGAACTCAGAAGACAGAGGCTGTCAGACACAGCATAAATCACCCTCTCACCTGAAGCTGCAAGTCTCAACCCTTTCACAAGGCAAGCACCTGAGCACTGCCTTCAGCAGAGAGGCCACTACAGTGGCAATCAAATAATGTCAACTCAGCCAGCCCGGAGCTTGGCAAAACCACATCTCTGTCCCTTGCATGCCACAGGGTACCTTCTGATGTTCAAGGCTGCTTGCAAGGAGGCTTGATTCCACAGTCTGGCAAAAATGGCTGTCAAAATGATCGTCTGGGCATTTAGCCTACATTTTTCATTTGTATTTTTCATGCTTATACTAATTTATGCATATAAATAAGCTATATGTATCCATTAGCTTTTCTACATTTTAGCAGCCAAGTATTTCTGAGTGAATATTATAAGAGATGTTAATAACATGGCAAAGCTAATTAAACATTGAGCATGCTGCTATGTAGCTAGCATTTTAAGGAGAACTACAGCTGCTGTGATGGGATTTCATTTATGTGCAAGAAAACACCCTCTTAAATAATCAGAAATACATTACTCAGAAAAACACAATATTGAACTATTTCAGCTGTCAAAATAATAAAAAAATCTGATGGGAGAAAATCAAGGCATTTAACAATTGTATAAGAAAGCTTCAATTTATACAAGGAGGTGAGGCTTTTTCCTCTTATGCCCTAGATGATTGTAACTGCAATAATGCTATCTATTTATGATGGATCTGGATGAAGTAATCCAGTGTTAAATGGAACAAGGAGAGATAAATACATATTAATAAAAGCACAGATAAAGCACATCAGCAGATATGCCAAGGATCTCTCAGTTGTCAAATACAGAGATAGCAAATATCTTTCGAGTTCAGTATACAGCTACTCTGAATATTAACAGTAAGCATAGGCAAGTGATTTAAACAAAGACTAAAGCAGCAGGCAAGCCATACTGCACTGCCTCAGCTGCCTCTCCTGCCAAGGATCCTATAACATCATGGGAAAGTCTTATTTTCCTACTCTTGCCTTATAAGGTAGATCAAAGTCTGAAATACAATTTTCCATATGAAATGTGATTGCCTACTCTACTTTAACTCTGTTAATGTAGCACTGCAAAGTCCTATTTTTTTTTGTCATATCTGCATCAACCATTAACTCTAACCCTTTCCTTTTTTAGATTATAGTGTCTATAAACACTTTGAAACGTGAAAATAAACTTAACTTATGATAGCTTGTAGTTCTGCTCAAGCATCACAACAGTTATAATGCAGCAGTACTGACCCTGGCATCTCATACTGTGCCTTCCAATAGCTGTGCAAACTTTAGTGGGTTTACACAACTTAAACATCTGCAAGTTATGTAGCTCAGTAGACAAGATCAATACACAGTTGAATGCCTCCAAGTAGCATCACTTCATCTAGGAAGAAATGGTTAGTTAAATTAAGTATGAAAAGCAGATATGGCTATATCCACAAAGGAGTCAGATATGAAAAATGGCATAGTGGCTACATTAAAATGGAGAAAAGTCATCATTTAAAGCCATATTGGTTTTGAAGGAGAAGCCAAAACTTGCCTCTGTTACAGCAATGGCATATAAAAGGATAGAAACAGATCCCGTGATCTCAGTGTTATTGAGGAATTCTGAATTCTGGAATGATTTAAAAATATATATATATATTCAATCAGGCTGACACACAGCACTCCCAACTTCTACAAAATTGCCCTTGAAATAAGACGTTGGCACACAACATTTGAGCAAAAGCAGATTTTCAAAGTGGGATAAAGCACTGTGTCATTTAGAATGGAAGCAACAAAGATTAGATGCAGCTAACTATGATGTCTTATTTAAATAGAGTCAAGCAGGTTACATCCCAGCCTTTCAACAGCCTTCCCTCTTCCAGACAGTCTGTCACCCCTATGATATAATAGGGAAACCTCCAGATGGGAGAAACATTTTCCTATGATGACTTTTACTACAGTCTAAAGATTCATTGCAGGGTTATTTCCACTGATTGCCTCCCACAGGTCAAAGCCATCCAGTTAAGACGTGCATCTAAAATAAGTATCACTGTCATATTTCCCAAGGCAGCAAAACGTAAGGAAGATTTTGCCAAGATTAAAAACAAACAACCCCCCCCCACTAAGACAGAATGTCAACATGCAAAACCTGTTAAATGGTAGCCCTGCATAAAAATACTGACATGAATCCTGCATCTCAAGATTTATGCTCCTAAATTTGGGGCTTTGATTCCTAAGTGAAAGATTTTCTTCACGAATGTCTTTAAGGAATAGACAACAAAAACAATGGTCAGAGATGATGGCTTGCATTCAAAGCACAGCACCTTTTGCTAGAGAAAGCACTCAAAGCACAACACCTTCACTAGAGAAAGCTACCATCTATAGCTATACAAGAAGAGAGTGCAGATGCTCGGAGGACACCTTGACTGGATTGCAAGGATGGCATCTTCCACAGGAAAACAAGAGACAACAAATGAGGTCCATGGATGTGATCTACAGCCTCATGGGATGATAGATGATGGGTGCTCTAATGATAATTTTGTACAGAATATTTGTCTTGAACATACAGAGAAGGGAACATAAGGACTTTAACCTGAACTATAGTCATCTTTATAATCCTCCCTCACTACATACTTGGCGGTGGATCTTCAGGCCCTCTGGCTTGAACCTCTACCTAAGAGCTGGAAAGCTCCCTGGCATGATGCATAGGAGTGCAGAGGAGCCAGAAATGATTTTTCTCAGCTCCCCTCCCGAAGCTTGCAGAAGAAACAAGGCAAAGAACTCCACGTCCAAAGACCAAGCATATCTCTTAAATGCGGTTAGAAATGAGGCAGATTTTTTTCATCTAAAAAGCAGAAATAGCATGGATGTCCCTAAGCTTAGGTGAGGCACTTGCAAAGTAAGTGTAAAAAAATCATACTGTTAGAACCAGATGATGTACTGTACCCGCTCTCTCATCACAGAGTTAATCAGCCACAGCCCAGACCGTGAGAGAAACAGACTAATTTTGGACTTAAAGAGACACAAAGGGAATCTAGCAAGACTTCTTCCAAAAAAACAGAGAGCAGCTCAGGTGAACAAGCTCATCTTTGCTTCAAAGGCAACATGAGCAAAGATTTTTTTGTATTAGGAGAGAAAATATGTACTTGTCTTATGCTTTTGTGCAAAACATCAACAAAATGACCACACTGTAGCAATGAGCCAAAAAATAATTTTCATTAGAAATATCACAACTGAGACTGGCTGACAGTAGGCTACAGTTTAGCAAGTGGGGGTCTCAATCATTTGCAATAAATGTAGATATGTAACAAGCAATTCCCCTTAGCCTCAATTAAAGACTTGGAGAAAACAGTGTTAAAATAGAACACCTACTGTGAAAGCTAGAGAACGAGACTGTGATCCATATTTAACAGTCTTAAATTAAAAGACACCAGTGAAGAACGGATGGTTGCCCAAAGCAACTTTGTCTGCTGGAAGGTTGAAAGCAAGAGTATCTGCACTGTTACAAATTTATGTTTGAGTTGGTGAGGATTTAGAGAGCTGCAAACAGGCAAGATGAAACCCTGTACCTGACTAGGAACACCAAGAGCTCTTAGTGTCCTGGGAATGATTTTGTGCATATGACTCAGAAGACTCAAATATCTGTTTTTTCACAAGATATATATACATAGATAGATAGAGAGATAGATAGATAGATAGAGAGAGATAGATAGAGAGAGATAGAGAGAGATAGATATAGATATAAAAAAATAAAAAAACCACTGCAACTGAACTTGACATGCAAAAAAATTTCTTTTTCCAGAAAAAGCGTGAGATAATCAGGTACAAGGCCATTCATTCTGCACAATGGGCAATAAGGGGCCAGGCCATATCAGCTATCCACTCTGGCACAGCAGGGCACAAATGTACTTACTTGATCCAGCGGCAAGATGGCAGATGTTCCTAGGAAGGCCATACAATGATCCTGGAAGATGATTCAACAAATCGCAGAGCATACCCCAGAATCTAATTGAGTGTAACAGGCCCTTAGGTTGTTCTTACACATCTGGAATTCAGCATCACATCAATGTGGATATTACATTACTATCATTTACATACTTGTTTCAAGAAGCACCATGTAGGTACATTTTCAGTCTCAAGAGGAAGGCCTAGCAGGAACCAGTTTCCTGTTGGGCAGTGTTTATTATTTGGGACTGTGATGCAGGGTACAGCCCCAGCACAAGAGTCATTTTCAAGCTGTACAAGAGCCCCTGCTCTCCCTTGAGGGAGAGCCCTACTGAGCAGCAAGGGATGGGAGACAATTATGCCTGTTTATTTCCACATGGCAAAGCACACAGGGACATTCTGCAGTATTAATTTCTGACAAACTCTGTACAACAGCAAATAGAGCAGAATATAAGAAATCTTTTGCTTTGTTGTTAGGATAAATTCATTCCCAGAGCAGTCAAAAAGCAACTTGGAGACATGTCAGTGGTCTCCTGCCTTAGGAAAAGCATCAGGGCAACAGAGATTTATATTTCAGAAAAAAAAACAAACACAAAGCCAAACAAAAACCCAACAAAACAAAAAGAAACTAAAAAGCCAAACCAAAACAAACCCCAAAAAAACCACACCCTAGTGTAACACTGAGATGAGCTTGGCAGAAGAAATGAAGGTATATTTTGCCTGGCATAAGAACAGACAAGCCCAAGGTGATGTACAGAACATGATTTGGCTGGAACCCTGGAGTTTCCAGTTAGAAACCCGATCTCACATCCACTGAAAACCATGGAAAGACTTCCAGACACAAAACTAGGTGAGATGCAGACTGAATCCTTAACCAACACAAATGGGGAACGAGTTGGTAGGTAGTATTTTTTTGCAACAAGCATTTCCAGGAAAAGTTCCCTAAAAGAAGGAATTCCTGTCAGAGGAAAATATTTTTCTTCACTGTTATAATTTTATTTTGATTTGATTTGCCATTAGATTAACTTTAAAAGCACTACAATACAGCTCTGCGCAAACAGAATATATACCATGAAACACAGGTTGCTATAGCTAGTTGTTCATTGCTAGATGAAAGCTTCAAAACTGTTTTCCTCACCACCCTTTTCTCTTTTTAAAACTAGTGACTTTACACAGTTGCACTGCTTGTAGTAAGTACCATTTCAAAGAGTATTTGCCTGAATAAATCTGAATTTCTCATTAGGTTTGTAGATTGGGTACAGTTTAGTTGTGTTTGTCTGTGTCTTTGCTGTTTTCTCCAGAGAGACAGCAAATCTAGGAGCTGCCACTTTGAAAAGTCATTGCCAAGCAGGAAAACTTCAAAACACATTAGACTAAACTGACCACATGAAATTAATATATTAACAACTCAGAAGAGAATAACTCTTACTCATACACAGCTTAGATATTGTTGCAACACGACCTGTTTGGGCAGAAAGATATGAAAGGTTGTTAAACATACATTAAAAGAAGCCCTTGGCCCAAGACGCTCCATCAGCACTGCTGTTCTAAAGAGCTGTCTGGAGACATGTGGACACACATCAAGTGTCCACAATGTGTGCACTGTACCCACAGCAGAAACCCTTTGGCACCACAGAAGTGCTAGAGAGAAGCACCCTCCAAACTGCCATCTCATCACCTCTGACCTGTGTATTAGCATTCATCCACATCTGACAGTAACACAGCTCCATCCAGGTTTCAGAGAAGCCACCCCTTGCAGACCACCCTCCTTCCACACTGCTACATCCACTAATGCATGCACTTGCATTGAACACAACAAGCCAGGCCACTGTTGGGTCAGAGGGAAAAAACACCAAACCAAACACTATTGCTGCCTAGCACAACAAGCCACACCTACAACAGCACTAGGAAAGGCCATCCCAGCAGTTTCAACACCCTGTTTCCATATTTAGCAAGCCGGGAAGAAGAGGAAAACCTGGCTTTGCACAAGGCTGGGGATGTTCAGCTGTGCAGGCAACACTAAACTCTTTAGCTTTCAGATTTCAACTACAGCCAGCCATGCCCCATCACGGGACAGACAGGAATCCTCTCTTCAGCTGCCTAACTGATAAGCCAGTGCCACTGGTCCATACATGCTGATGTTGCACACCAGCTGCTGCCTAGGTTGCCACACTGCTACCCAGCACCTGTATGGACAGAGCAACTGTGGATACTAAGCAAATCATGTGGAGAGCTGAGGATTGCTGGCTGGGGACAATGGGCAAATGGAGCAGCACAGACTGGCATGTGATGAAGAAGGCACAGATGAACAGAAGGCAGTATAGATATAGAGCATCTCAGTGGGCTGAGGGTGCTAACTGAGCGCTGGGAGCAACAGTCCTCAACAGCATTCAACCAGTTTGCCCCTCACTTTGCACACTGCCCAATTCCAAATGTAATCACAAATCTCCCTCTGTGAGCCTGAAGGGTTGCCACCACAAAAACAAACCATATCTTCTGTTTACCACAGCTGAAGGCCCCAGACACGTGGCCTGGCACCCTGTCACTAAACACACCCCTCACATCAACTGAGGCAACAAGTCCAAATAACTTTACTGCTGCTTTCTCCTTTGTTTATAACTCATTCTTCTGCCTCCTTGGCATGAAGCAGTGATTGAGCAATAGCACATGCATCTCATATTTACACACACAGGTTCAACAAAGAGCACAAATCACAGAGACAGATGTGTCACGGGTGCAAACCTCTGCAAGCCTGGGCTGCAATTCCTCAGTGTATGAATAGCTGCCTCTCCGACTGGCAGACAGCCGCTGCATCAAGAAATACAAAGTACCCAGCATTATTTATTAACACTCATCAAGGACCTTCTGCCTTGAGGGCTGCCATCTTAGCCATGTCAGGCATTTTTTTCCACACAAAACATTGAGTATTGGGAGGCAATGGCAAGATCCTCCCGTATCACAGGTTCCTCACCACTGTACACTGTACCACGGGAGTGGAGAAGCTGAGGTACCCTGGGAATCTGTGGATTTGCTTTAAGCTCAGTGGAAACAGGAGATAGCATGGGACAGTCCATTTTACCACACTTCAATATAAGTATGTCAGGAAATAGAAGAGCTGACAGTCCTGTGGTAGCGATTACTATCTGCAAGGGAGAGGAACAAACTGCACCATCCTCTGATCATTGGCAGGAATAATGGTTGTGACAATATAGACCTAAGAATTTTTATTACCATCTCTGTATCAATTATGTGATTTCACCATATATTATCTAGTACTGTACTATTAGAAGGATACTTTTTAAGCAACAGTGTAGGCTGTCCTGTTTTAAGAGGTGAACAAGTTTATTAGCAAGTCCGACAGATTTAAACTCCTTGTGAACATCACTTTCATCCATGTAAAAGCTTAAAAAATTACAGTGAACAGCAAGGAAATAATTAAATATTGCAGGAGAACAAGTAAGATTTCGTAGATGTTAGCAGCCACCCTGAGCAGTAACAGCACATCACAAGCTCTTTCCGCAGCAACCTGCAAGTCCTCGTCAGTGAGCCCACATTTGGAAGAACCAATGGAGGATTAGTAGACAAATCCCTACTACGTTTAGACATCCTAGCCATTTTGAGCCTCTTTGTGGAAAAGATGTTCTGGCTGCAAACCCATTTCACAAGTAAATGTTCCTTTATGAGGAATTTGTCATTCCCAGCTAAGGGAGTTCACATCAGTCAGTTCCATCTACCTCTCCCTGTTAGGTCACTTTCCTGTGCAGCTTTGCAAAAGGGCCTCATTATGGCTATTACTTTGTCTGATGTTACACTACTCTAACTTGAGACCCAAGGTATGATATCTTGATCCAAGCTGGAAGCACCTACCCCTGAATTTAAGAGTCTCCTCAACTTGCTGTCCACACTAACTCCAGCATTAACACAACTACCATTAAGGTAAGGTAAGATTGGCATTGCAGAGGTGCTATGTGAATATTTGACGTAACATAGGTCCTGTCTGGAGAAGGTAGAAATATAAACAGACAAATGTACAAAATGCTCAAGTAAGTGATCCACCAGCAAAGGCTAAATGGGAGGAGTGGGGAAGAGTCCACATCTCCTCATATCCCACTTTTGTGCAGTTTCCAGGGCACCGTCACCATTCACTAGATCTTTCTGAAGCAACTTTTAAGGAGTTTGCTAATTCTCTCTACCTTCCTTCATGCACAGAGCATACCACAAGGCATATGCTCCAGTGTTGTTTACAGAGCAACAAGTAACAGAGCAGTCTGTGCAGCTTCCAAAGGAATTCCTGGTCGCTTACTCTGCGGTTACCACTATTACCAATATGTGTTTCTTGGTTACCACTCCTTGCAATGTTTATATACCAAGAACAATCATTTCAAAGAAACCAAAGAGCCTAAATGAGTGCAGAGACAAATTACTGTACAAGAACAAACTTGGCGCATAACATTACCAGAAGAGGTTAAATTCTCAAAGCATTCTAAGTATTTAAGAAATATACACAAGGTGTTACTTATATGTAGGTATATAATTTTTTCCATGTTAGACAATGTCCACCCACTTATTTTTTTAATTAAACTCTAAGAAGCTAATTTGAAATGTAAAGCTGGAATCTGCCCTTCCTGCATGATTCCCTAATTAAGAAAGAACTTTGCGAAGTATTTGCAAGAAGTCCCACACTAACCAGCTACTTTTACACAGACTATAGCTGTTCCACCAAGAATTCATACAAATCAAATTAAATGAGACCAATACATTGCTTAAAGAATCCCATCCACAAACTATTGAAATACTGGTAGCAGCGACAGAATTTCATACCCACCTTGTTAGGTTTTGGGTTTGCGAATTGTGAGCCATTACCTAATGTTAAGTTTATTCATTGCTCTGCTAGTGTTTCTGAGGGGTTTTTTCCCCTTGCCCCCTTAATAAAACATCAGTGGTGAAACAAAGATTAGTCATATCTGAGACATTCCAGCATGTTCATTTGCCAGCCATTAGTAATCTGAATTCTGTGTAAAGTTCCCACTATAAAAGCAAAATGCAGGCAGATTTTGCCAAAGCTTGCTCAGATAAAGAGGGGATCCTTGAACTTCTTTGCAGGAGCCAAGCAAAATGCATTAGCTTGCACTCCCAGTATGTAGAGCCAAGGGGAAAACAGAGACCTAGCCGCACATACTGGCCTTGTGACCTTTCCACACCATTAAATGACTAAGGCAACATGGAAGAAATGTTCTCCATGCCCTGCTGAAATGTCACATTGCTTGTATTCGCATTTCCAAAGGCTTTACTAACAGGCATGAATGCATCGCTTCTTTTTGGATGCCTGTATGATGTCCAGTGTTTCACTTCCTTAACTTGATCTTTGACAGCTTCCACACTGTCAAGGAATGCACTAAAATTGATGCTGTGCAAGAGGATGAGAAAGAGAAGGAGGTGCAGTTTTGTGTGTAATATGATCTACAGAATTTCATACTGCATGCAGTAGGAATAAAAGTAGTCATTAGTGAGATGAGATATAAATTTTAAACTCCTGTAGTCAGTTACTCAGCTGATCTTTCCAGAATCTTGGAAAAGCGTACTGCAGCTATGCATATATATTATACTTAATGATGGCCATTAAGTCTACAGTCACAAGATTCAGTCTGCCTTTTGCAGCTAAACTCATACTGCAATCTCCCAGATTTTGTAATAGTTACTTACATGGCACAAAATAATATTTCTGAGGAATCATGACCCTGATTAGTAAAGGGGTAACTGCACTCCCTTCTTCACCTTCATTGGTCCCCATGGGTTTATACTAACAATAAATTTGTTTCATTCTTTGAAGATGAAAGGTGCTATAAAGTGCACTTTATTAAAACCACTATAAGGACTTGTTATTTTTGCTCATATACTGCTGAGTGATGGCTTCCAGAAGTCTAACAGCACCCCCTGAACACACACACTCACTTTACCTTCCGGTTTGGAGAACTCCTCTTAAAATGTAAGCCACTTTTCCAGATTTTGGTGTACAGCTTCTTTTTTGCTTCAGGACTATAGATCAGCCTTTTTATAACCCAGAAAGCTGTGTGGGGATACAGGTTTACTGTAAGGTAGAAGTGACTGAGAGTCTTAATAGATCAAAACGATCCAGCAGATGAGGTTTATAGCCTGATGCTGATCTTGACTAGGCCGTGAACTGGTGGGTTTGGGTTCAGACGTGGCAGTGCCAAATTCTCATCATCTCTGATCCCAACTAAAAGTCTCCCATGATGATTTTAGTGATCATCTTTTCCCCTGTGTGTTGCCTTTCCTTACATAGGAAAAGTCCTGAGAAATCTGCAGAACCATATTTAACGTCTACTGAAGTTTCCTCCCTCTCTTTTCCCTTTGGTGCAGAATCTCTGAACCACTGTTTCCCAAACAGCGTCCCAAAACTCACATGTGCTTATTCTTTTGAGGCTGATGACAAAAATGTCAGTGCTAGCGAAAGAACAGCCCAAGTTCCTAGCACCCCCATCATAACAAATCTACAGTCACAAGGGTCTTCAAAAAAGGATGCTATCCCCAGGTATGCACCTTTAAAAGTAGGACTCTTCCTACCAAAATTGTCTGCTTTGTGTTTTCAGTCTCTGCTGTATAGATGCCAGGAGTGTGATTTCTGAGAAGCACTCAATAACCTTGGACAAAGACTTTGTTCCAATTACTAACTGTAAGCCTACCTCCTTTTCTCCTCATTTAACAGTTCTTTATTTGTTTCATTTTCTGTGAGCTTTAATCTCCCAGATGGCTTCTCAGGCTGCATCTGCTAACCACCTTCACAAACCAAGTATCTCACCTACACCTAGAGAGCCTCTTCCCTAAACAGAAAAAAAAATAGTAATAATATTTTTTTTTAAAAGCCAAAACAAAAAGAAAACAAAAATCAAGACTTAACATGAAGAAGAAAGAAGTCAGGGAAAAATCACAGTTATCTAGTACCATATGCCGTAATTAAGTAAGAGAAGAGAAATAAAATTTACTTCAGTCACAAACACAGAAAAAAATAAACTGGAATAATCAGTTACATATCTCAGTTTGTGTTCTTGTGCAGCTCAAAGCATGTCCAGAGTCTGGTGAATGACAGCAGTTTTCCTGGCACTTGACAGTCAAACATTCCTGCCTCAATGACCTGGATGATATTTTAGCAGATATATCTTTTAAAATATTAACTGATGCCTATTAACAACCTGTCATGCTTGTAATCAGAGCAATAAAACTGTTCATGACTGGTCCTATTGACTCTTATTTAGCAGTCAGAAGTGACCATAGCCTCTATCTTCCATCACCTCTGCCTCTTTTCTAGGCTACTAAGAAGTCAGAAGTTTTAGAGATTTAACCTGTTGCTATGACAATCCTAGTTCTTATAACTTGGTTTCCAAAATCCCTATTCTTGCCTAAGTTTCTGTTCAGAAGAAAGCTCAGAAAATCACACAGAAAACTCTTGCAAACTAAAGGCAGCAGAGTTTTCTTGTAGTGAGTGTCCCTTGTAGCTCTGTGCCTCACCTCCTGCCAAGGCTATGTTTGGAAAGAACACTCCTTTCCTTTCTACCAGAGCGGTTCCTTTGGAAACACAGGCTTGCATAGGGACTGCAGTAAATTAACAGAGATCTCAGCTGTCTTGCCGCTTCCTTCCAGCCTGTTACTCTTTTTAATGGCTTGCCAATGTGAAGATATTTTCACGAGACAGTAAACAAAGGGGTCTCATGTCCCTTACCAGATTTCTTTAATTGAGGCAGTTTGGTATCCTATTTTAAGAGAAAATAGCTGATTCAAAACAAACCCAGATCCACAGTGATGGTCACAAAATGGAAACAAGGTTCTTTAAGTTCCAGGCATTACTGAGCAGCTTCCCAGAGTGTCACTGTTAACCAGAACCATATATGGGTAGCAAGTTTTAAAAGTATATTAACATACTGAAGTCATATACTTAATTCAACTGTACAGAATTTAGTGCTGTATTGCTAAAGGAATGAAAATAGGTGATTTTATCTATTGAAGTAAAAAAGAAAAAAAAAAAAAAGCAAGAAAGTATCTTCAGCAGTTGGTTTACTTCTTTTTTTAGCAGCCCTGCCACAAACCAACCAGAGTACATAGGACAGGATGGTAGGATAATCCACATAGAAATGTGTGCATGTGTATGAGAGTAGACCAGGTTGATTTTATATATTTATATTGTCATATGTACACACATACATGCATAGTATATACACAGACTGATGTTCTATACACAAACATACACAGGTGTTTCCTTCCTGTCTTTTGCCTTAAATTCAATCCTGCTTTTAAATACGTAGCCCACACACAACTCCCACAGATATCAGAGGGAGTGCGCATGCCCATCTCTGGGCTAAAACTAATTTATTTAGAACATCTTAGGCATGAAGCCCAGCTTCATTTTTAATACTAATTACATTTAATTTTTATTTATTCAATGTGAATACTGATGAGCCTAAACAAATGTAAAGAAAAGCACAGGGTTTGTTTTAGATTCCTGAACAAACACTTTCAAGATCTACATCAGCATACAATGTTTCATATTTCATAGAATATCCATCCCCCCATGAGCTGCACTTCAACAGGGCAAGGAGTGGGAGTAGAAGGAGTCTAGGCCTTTACTCTTGAAAGTAAACTTTTACATACACACAGGTGAACCGCAGCATAACTTCAGTGTTAACTCTTGTGAATGTAATGTATTTTTTAAATTGGTACTTTAGAAACAAAAAGAAGTAATAAAGTAAACAGGCTTGCAAAAATGAGTATTTTCCACTTTCCTATCCCAAACAGTTAAAGAATGTAAATCTTGTTTGGGAAATATAGAGAGAAGTCATAGGTCCCACTCAACACACCTGTGATATTAACATAGCTTACTTTCATTTGCTCTGTGTTTTCCTCATATTAAAAATGAAAGCACCAAAAAAAAATAATATCCACTGCAGCCTTACCTCATCCATTCATCCATTTACTTCAGCTCCTCCACCATAATTACATTCCCAAACATGCTCTCTGTGCTCTCAGTTCATGTATATTTGCTACCCAACTGCAGGTCATTAAGCAGCACACCTGCAGTGACTTAACTCGTGCTTTACTCAGCTCTGAACCACCCCCAGCAAGAGCGAAATCATTCACCCTTCATACTCTCATTACATGTTGTCTTCTCCTCACGATACTCAGTGCCAACATCCCTGATGAATCCAATTTCTAATACTCCGCAGGTAACTGAAGAGCAAGTATTTCTTATACCAGCTACACACAAATACGTAATTGTTTAGGAGGAATAAAAAAAGGTAATTTCCAGCTTCGGTGATGTGGATGACCAGTGCCTTGAAACAGGAGCAATCTGCATGTAACCGCATGTCACTAAGCACTTAAATGTGTGAAGAGATGCCAGACCTATTTAAAGCTTCTTCTCTTCATGAAACACCATTTTAACTAAAAGTACTTACTATGGGTACAGGCTCTCCAAATGAATATTGTGGTTTTTAAATGCTGTCTGTTTTTTAGAGTCTCTGAGAGACACATGCTGTTTCAATACCACCTGTATGTGCAGGAAGAAATAAAGTAGATGGGAAGTTAAAGCTGCCCACCAGCTAGAGAGTCCTTGATGGGGAAAAAAGGCTTTGCTGTGGGTACCTTTAGTATCATTCAGATTTTGAGAATTCTGTTTGCAAACGGTTTCATGGCCTGTTCTATGGAAGTAAATTTCCAACCACAAATGAAACTCTACAGGCAGAAATCCCCAGGGGAACCCATAATGGAGAATTCCTTCTTGTGACCTTCCATCCATAGGGCTGAATTTATCTCTGACGTACTATCACTGGTGTTAATGTTACATGAAAGATCAATTTCCCTTGCATCATTTGTTTCATTTTCAATGCCAAGGAGGCCAGGTTTACTCTTTCAGAGTAAACCAGCTTATTGCCATTTCCACCTGCAAAGCTACAGCTATTTATAGCCAACCATTTAGTCCCACTGTCCCTAATGGTGGGTTAGATTTTATGGTCAATGCAGGATGATGTTCTAGTGAAGGATGTTGACATTAAAATAGTCACAACCAGTTCAAAACTGGATTCAGATTACCTTAGGTTGGGGTACCGGGGATTGAAGGTATCCAGAACCCTCTCCAGCTTGAGGATATTAATGGTGGTTGATTAAGAGGCGGGAGGTAGTGGTGGCCTGTGTGTTGCCCACAGCACTTCAGATGTACCTTTTCTAGGTGCGTTAATGATGATCAACAGTTCTCATCCCTCACAGATAGCTGGTAGCTGTCTAAGGCTGTGTCAGAGGCTAGGTTTTAGGCATGGAGTGTCGCTGACCGTTGGCCACCCGGAGGCCAAGCAGGCGACTTAGAGCGAGTGACCCGACTGGCAGGACAATCAGCTCTTTCGCAGTCAGGTGGAGGCTCTCTGCAGAGAGCAGCCTGCCCTGGGACTCCTGCGAGGAGCTGGCAGCAGTAGCTGGTAACAGTAGCGATCGGCGGGAGCGAAGGAGAGAGAGGGACTCTTTGTAACAGCAGTTCCAGGCTTTATTCCCCAGCAGGGGCCGGAAGAACAGGCAGTCGGAAGGGAGTGCTGCAAAAACCGCAGGGACAGGGATGACAGTGGATTTTAGGCAGGGGGTGGAGAGGGGAGGGATCAGGGAACAAACCAATGGGGAAATGATGTGGGGTGACAGGTGACCAATTAAAGGGCTTGTAGGGAGGGATAAAACCGATCCAACCAATAGGGAATACAACTAAACTGAACTTTCCAGAACATAATTACATAGTCAATAAGGGAAATGCATAAACATGAGGGGAAGAACCAATGAATAACCAAAGAGGACAGAAGTCTCTAGAACAGGGGGAAGTCCATCAACCAGGGAGACACCCAGTGGGCTTGGCCTAAATCTCAGTGCCACCCATGGCACCACCCTCTGGTCCACCCATGGACCCATCGTCCAATGGGGGAAAATCTGCCCACTGAATGCCCTGATTGACAAACAGCCCAAAGGTGGGCTGGGCCACCGCAACAGTGGAGTACACAATACTGCCCTTAACATCCTGAGAATTATCGTTTCTGAGTTAGCCAGAGGCTGTGATGCAGTAAACCCAGAAGCTGTCCCTCCTGTGAAATATATATTCCGTCTACTTTCCATCCAGTGTGGCTGACCTTCATGCTCACAGAACAGCTTTTGCAAAGCAGTGCAAAGGTCCATGGTTTCCATGCTCCATTTTACATGGGACATGATTTATGAGTAGAAATCTTTAAAAAATGGAATTTCAGATGCATTTCCTTCACTGACAGGTTGGCAAACAACTTATAAATCACAATGCAAGTGCCAAAATCCCTGCCAGTGATCAACAGATTTTATCAAGCTTTTATAGCCTTCAAAAGCAAGTTCCACAGAACCTTGTTCTACTTTATTATTAACTTGCTATTAGAAAATGTCATTGAATGAGCAATATTTGCTGCAATGCCAAGCACACAAACCACCTGCAACACCTGCAAATAAATTGTATCTTCTTCTGATCTAAAAATACATATTTTTTATTATATTCTGGAAGAATGGGGAAAGTTACTTGGTTACAAAAACACCACAAATCCTGTGCACCGTGTAAACAGTTTCATTTTATGCAGTGACTTTCTTCACATCTGTGCAAATAAAGCCATTGTTACAAGCACAAAGAGCTGTGGCATACAATACATGCAGCTTTGAAACCATGAGTGCTGCTATGTGTTGAGTCTTTAAATGGAAGTGGCACATCTGCTTTTGGCATAGGAGTGTAAATCAATCCAAGATGTTTATTAAAGAGTAAGTAACGACCTGTCCACACGCTCTTTCTTCCATCCAGCCTTGGTTTTGTTCTTGCCTTATTATTTTCCTGGCAGTTAGACATGGGCTCTGCACACTGAAAGTATGTGGTGTTTCTTCATGTACGGATAACATAACATGTCACGTAATATTGAACAAGTATGTGATGTGGAATGGTTTGGATAAAAATGCAAGCCAAAATGAGGTGGGGAGGAAAGGGTAAGTACAAACAGCTACAGAACAGTGACTGAACAGTTTGTTACTCTGCAAAAGGCAACTATGTTTCCTAATACTTTTTTGAATTAAAAAGACCTAGATTTGGTTCCACGTTCTAGCTCGTGGCAATTAATGAGCACAATTTGCAATAGTGAAGGGTGGTGAATATTTTCTTAAGGAATGGAGCAGTCAATAATTTGCATTTGCTGAAGGTATTTATAACGCTGGGTATTATACCACTGGGTCTACCTGAGCAGGCCTGGTAGGAGCACAAGCTTTTCAGCTCTTGCAGGGGTTGACCAGCAGATAAGTCAACATAATATTGGCACTGGCCAGTACTGACACTGAAAATTGGCCCTTTTTGTGAGCAATTGCTGGTGTATTTGGCACAACCTGTAACAGGCTCCTTTCCCACTGACTGAGGAGCTCTAGGGTCTGCTGTAGCAGTCCAAGGACAACAATACCTTTTGTGGGCAGCCTCTTTGTGGGCTAACTGCATGAAGCAGCACTTTAAAGACTGGACTTCGTGAAGAAGGCAGTGGCTCTGGGTCTGACCTTAGAGCCTGGGCCACACAGTGCTCCTTCCTCTTCCATCAAAGGATGCACAGGAAAGCATCCTAGGAGAGGGAATCCTCCACAGCTAGGCAGGAGGAGGAACCCTTTCTGTGTCCCAGTGAAGGGCCTACTTTGTAGCATGGCTTTGAGTAACCAGAAGTAGAAAGAAAAATACAATGGATGTTGTCTTCTTGACTTCCGTGTGGGGAGGTCATAACAAAGTGATGCTATTCTTCAAATGCATTGAAGGAAACAAGACATGTCCTCTCAGACACGTAAGGGGGGCTCATCCATTGGAAAGGCAATATCTCTATGATGGCAGTGGAAAACAACCGTTTTAAGAGACGAGATTGAAAAACAGACTGATGGGAAATGGTTCAGGAAGGCTTGTTGTGCAGAAGAGGGAACAGAGGCTGCTGGAAGTGTGCCACCCAGTGTTTTTTACTTGCACATTTAATTGACTAGACTGAATAAACATCTTCTGTAATTGTTCATTTCTTCTTTGTTAAAATGGTCAGGATATATTAAAAGGCTGGATTGCATATTCATATGTTTCAGTGATAATGTTACCAATCAGTTCTGTCCCAAAAGTGTCTAAGATTGCTGTAAATTTATTAATTGGATCTCTTCTCATCTGTAGCTGAGACTCAGCCGCATGAGTGACCCAGGTGGATTTGCTCAGCAATACAGAACATACCAGGACAGAATTTATACAGCCGTTACTACTGCAGGCTAGAATTATCTTGATCAGACTTGTTACAGCATCTTGTTAAAATACTTTAGGCATGAAAAAAAATATTAATTAAATTAAATCAAAATACTCAGGTAGCCCAGGAAAGTTAAAAAAGGAAAAAAGAAAGTAATGCTTTCTCCCATTTATTTCACACACTCCTAAGTTTCTCTTTTTAATTTAAATTAATTTTATTCCATGTGCCTGATAACGGGACTTTGTGGAACTGAACTTTTGCAAGTCACTGTGCCAGCTTTTTGGAGAGCATCTAGGACAGGTCTCTTAATTTCCATTTCATTTTGTCTTTTTATGGCTGAAACATTGTTATTTAAATGAGTGCTTTCGAGCTCAGATTTTTTCAATGCAAATGTGTGCTGCTTCCCTATTGAATTGAATCAATACTTCTTTTTCCCGATGAAAAGCTGGATAAAAAGTAATAGTCTCGGGGCTGAAGGTGAGCTGGGATGTTACTTTTGTGTGAATTTAAGCTAAAAAAAGGGAGACACATACATTGGTGAAGTATCAAAATATTGGCTCAATCTTCCTTGTACCCAAGATATGATTAAAGCAGTTCTGTATATTTTAAAGAACAGCTGAGGTAGGGAAGGTGCCAAGCAGACCAGTCACACTCCCTCAAGGCATTCTGTGTAAGCTGCTTAGGGGAGTGCACACAGAAGTGAGACACCATGTGCCTCCAGCAGTCTTAAGGTGCTCTATACCATCCTTCCTTAGATTATACTGCATTCCTGTCTTCAGGCTTTTCCTTTAGCTGTAATGTCTAGAAATGTAGGGGTTTTTTTTAATCTGTGAATGTGGAAGTTCTCCAGTAATCACATGCCTCCTGGAGCAGGAGCTTTCTGCTCATCAAATATTGCAAGATAGGAAAAACACCACATCCCATGCCCCCAGCATCAAAAGGGTTGGTAACACCTGAGTTGCATCCATCCCTGATCTCTGCCAGACCAAGAGGCGTGTGATGCTGCAGCACGTGGACTGTCTCACCCCTTCTCCCATTGGACAAGCACTCATCTCGCAGCAAAAAATGCCACAGTCCATGCCCAGTAGCACCCATGCCAGCAGTATTAGCAAACAGACCTCAGAGACTGAGCTCCCCTTTTAATCACAGAAGTTGTTGTTTTCTCTCAGTGTCAGTGGTTGTTGTTCCAGCCCAGGCTTTTACACATGTTATTCCTGGACTAATGAAAACTTGAAGTGCTGCTTGCCCTGCAATACCAAATTTATGGATGAGGAGACAACTTCAGCCTGCCAGGTGATAATTTGGCACCCTTATGTCAGCGTTAAAATCCCTACAGCTGTAAATATTTATTGGATATGAAATATACTCCAGCTAACACATTATCATATGAATAAATCTAACCTTAAATAAAACATGTGCTCTCCATCTTTTCTGCAGTTTATAAAATTCTTGATTCTTGCTCTGCACATTCTCAGCTTAATACAGCTATTCTAAAGTACAGCAATCCGTGGTGTGCCTCGATTTCTCTTCTAATACAATGTTTTGCTTCTTGTATTTCACCTCTTACAGCTTTTGCAAAGTTTTGATTTGATAGGACAAGCAAAGTGAGGGCATTAGGACCAAGAGAAAGACGCGCACATTGCTCTGTATTATGTCTGGCAAAGTGCTTCCTGACTGAGTGCCGTAGTTATGTGTGAAACAAAGTCAGGGACCGACTACTTCTCATCTGTTGATCACAGTTAGCTTGAAGCCTCTGAGCGGGGGAGAGCTGTCAGATCTGCTTTCAGAGATACAGTGCTTCAATCCAGGCAGCAATTGGAAACTTTGAAGAAGCAGGATCTACTCCGGAAAGAAACTGTGAGAAACGGGATTTCTTTTGACTTAGAATTTTAAAAGGAAAAAAAAAACCCCAAAGCTTTAGTTACTCTTTTAATCAGCAAAGCATGCACTTTCCTAACTAAGCTGGGACTCCGTATAATAGAGGATCTAATTTATCTCACTGGATCCATGCTACGTTTTACTACAGTAAGTACAATATTAATAGGAATGTTATAATTTTTTTTTTCTGTAAACAGAGAGGAAAGCATGAAATGGCATCAGTGAAATGTGAGGGGAGCAAAAAAATCCTCTTGGCAGATAGTGAAAACCAGGGCTTTTGTGCAACCCGAGGACTGGAATCTGAGGAAGATCCAAGTGATATTTAACATGACCATCTGTATCATTTTGTCACCAACAGTATGTTCTTGAGGAAGAAGTGCAGATATGGATCACGTAAGCTGCAGTTTCTCTTGTTGTTTCTGATGCTGGGTTTTTTGCTACTGATGGTTACAACGCTGAATCCACCACCCAGCAACCAGAGCAAGGAAGGGACTTTCCAGCCTGTGGAGTTCAACCCCCGGGAAGGGTATCAGATGGACTTTGTGGAGACCCAAGAGATGCTGGAAACCCAGGAGGAGAGCCAGCAGTACTACCCTTTGGATGGTCTATCGCCTTTCATCTCCCTGCGGGAGGATGAGCTGATCATGGCCGTCGTGTCGCCCACCGGCAAAAGGAACCACAGCAAGGCCAGGAAGGGCTATCGCGTGGTGAAGCAGCAGAGCAGGCGGCCGGAGGGGAAGGCAGAGGGGGACCCCGAGTCCCAGCCGCTGTCCCTTCCCCTGCAGGATGGGCAAGGAGCTGCTGCGGGGGAGCAGCCGCTCGGCCTGGACACCCACGGCTTTAACGAGGTGCTCAGCGAGCGGATCGCGCTGCGCCGGGACCTGCCTGAGGTACGACACCCGTTGTAAGTAAAATACCCTATTTCACTTCTGGGGGAAAACCTGCCTCCTTCCCCGCCGCCGCTCCCCCTCGAACCTCTCCTCCTCCAAACCCCGCACCTCTCCTCCTCTAGACCCCGCGTCTTTCCTATCGAACTCCGCTCCAGGTCGGGAGAGCGCTTTTCCGCGCGCTGCGTGGGGAGCACCCCCCGTTCCTCAGCGCCAGGGACGCTACCAGCCTCCTTCGAGAGGTGGTTCAAGCCCTCAGGAGCCGGCGGGCGGCAAAGGTGCAGGGGGGCACGGTGCGGGAGGGGGTAGCTGGGGCTGGCTGGGTGAGCGGGGGCAGAGGCGCGGAGCGGAGCGCCGATGGGTATCGGTGCCCGCGCTCTGCGTCGCCT
>VZRV01003997.1:0-12357 GCA_013398115.1 Falcunculus frontatus
TCTGCCATGCTCTAGAATATTGACATTTTGGTACTTCCAGAGCTAGAATTAATGTTTCTCTTTTCAATAGCTTGAGCTGAGTTTGCTTTCCAGAATTTTGTCCGGTTTCTTTCTTAATCCATGCTCAGTTCTTTTTGTGTTCCACTGTTGTGCTCTATTTTTAAACCACTTAATGATGAAGGAAAGAAATGATCCTGGAGCTTGTTTCGTCATGTACTTTGTCTTGTCTATTCATCTTCTCCTTGCCATATATAATTTTATAAAGTAATAAAAATCTTCTTTCTAGAGTTACCAGTGCAGCCTGTCCCACCTTTGGGAAACCTTTTTGTCTTCCTCTTGACCGGTTGCATTTTACTACATTATTTTGTGAAGAAGGAAGCCTGAAAATGCATACAGCACACCAGGTGCAGACACCCCTTCTATAACAACCATGACATAATAATGCTTTCTGTTTTGGTCTCTATTTCTTGCTCAGTGATCTCCAGGTTTCAGCTTTTTATTTTGTAGACTTACGATCCTTGAGACAAAATTTTGAAGCAGTATTAGAAGATACTTATAAAAGTTGTCAGCAAGGAGGGTTTTTCCCGAGTGGCATTTGTTTTACACACTTGTTCACAAAAATTTGTTGCAACATCACTGAATAAGAACTTAATGTAATAAAGTCCCCCTGAAATTCTTCACTACTGGACTTCATTTTTACTGACCTGAAAACCTAGTCAAATCAGAAATATTTTCATCACTTCCAGATTATTTTAAAAAATGTTGAACAGTTGAAGCCCCAGAACAAGCCCTATCAAAGCCCTCTAAGACCTGCTGTTCAGACAGTACTCACTCCACCTTACCATCCACTTGTCTAGCCCTCACTCCCTGACTTTGCCTATGAGGATATCATGAGAAACAGTGTCAAAACCCTTGCTGAAGTCCAGATGGACAATATCCACGGCTCTCCCCTCATGTCTCCATGCAGTTGTCCCATCGTAGAAAGAAATCAGGTTGGTTAAGCATGATTTCCCTTTGCTGAATCCATGCTGACTATTCCTGATCAACTTCATGTATTCTGCATTCTTAGAGATGGCCTCGAGGATGAGCCATTCCAACACCTTTCCAGGGATTAAGGTGAAGCTGACAGGCCTAGAGTTCCTTGAATCTTCCTTTCGGCGCTTTTTGAAGACTTATGATATTTGCTTTCTTCCAGTCCTCATACACGTCTCCTGACTGCCATGGCCATTCCAAGATGAATGAGAGGCCCAGATACAATGTCCTCCAATTCCCTCAGCACTTGCAGGTGCATCTCATCAGGATGAACTTGTGGATGTCAGGTTTGACTAAATGATCTCTAACCTGATCTTCTTCAACCAAGGGAAAGTCTTCATCATTTCCAATGACAGAAGAGCATGCACCTTCACAACACCATTAAACTGAACTACTTTGCAGTGAAAAGACTTTTTCTCCTTTGTGAGTGTTCACAGCCAAGTGATTTTAAAGAAAACCAAGTAACTCACCAGTCAGCATGAACTGATAGGCGTTGTCAGAGATGGAGAAGATGTGTGGAGGGGCCTCCTGGCGCTTCTTGCCTCGGTAGGCCAACACCACCTCCGGGTTGTACACCGGCAGCCACTTGTAGGGGTTGACGGTGACGCAGAAGAGACCCGAGTAGGTCTGTGAGGAAGGGACACAGCACGTTGGCTTCCCCTGAGCCTGGCCCAGCAGTTCCTGCCGCTGCCCAGAGGAAGCTGCTGCTGCCACTTACGTAGATCATCCAGGCTGCGTAACGCTCTTTGAGGTTGTACAGCACAGCGGGTTCGTGGAGGTGGGTCATCATGGCCATGTCCTCGATTTTATCATACTTGGGAGGGTTCATGGAGAAGATTTGATCTTCTTTCACGGTCAGGGTCTGCCAAGAAAACAAAAGATCCACATGTGTCACCTAAAAGCTCAGAGTGGGGATCAAATGTTGTCCTTCAGCCTTGTTTATGACTCACCTCTCCCCCCTCAGTCTTGACTGTGACTTTCCCCGATTCCCTGCTCTCAATTTTGCCTTTCACAAAGGATTCTTTGGGATGAACCACAAAGACAGATGACTTGGCATCAAAAGGCTTGTTCTGGGCCTCAATTCTCTCCTTTTCCGATTTTCGGAGGTAAGGAGCTGCCTCCCCAAAAACAGCCAATTCAGCATCTGCAGAGGTCATGTCTGCACTTTACTGAAGCCACATCAGCAAAGAACCCTGTGGGAGAAAAGAAATGTAACATGAATAGATCAGTAATGTACCTTGCTTGCAAGGACAGCTTTTCTAATGCTTTAAAATTTAGCACATACTAGAATTTCTAAAACTAGCAAAATTTGCCTTCCTCATATTTAATGATTTAAACCCAGAAGAGAAAAATATTGTTTCATCCTTGAATAATCTAGAATAACCTTGTAAAAATTTCTTTTATTTGTGTCTTATGATACTCCGCTTTGGCTTTATGGATTGTAGTGTCATATTTGAGAATATGAATTATGTTAAAGGAACTTTTTTATTCTACTATAAAATTTTTAAAAAGCGTAGATAGAAAAGATACTATAGCCTTAAAAGCAGATGGAAAAACTTAGTTGGAAACCAGTTTCAAAGGGAAAAATATATATGCATAATATGCAATAATGGGGATACCTAATAGCTAGATCCAGTGCACTTACCTTGAAACTTTTCTAGTAGACAGGGCAGAGCACTGCAAAGACACTTTTATAGAGTCTGTTTGGCAGATGCTGCAGATTCTTCCTCTTTCTTCGGTCAAAACATTTTTTGGCAAACATTCTTTGGCAAAGCATTGTCTGGCAAACTGAACTAAGGGCATAATTGTCATTTGATTTAGTAAGATATATTTAGAGATGTTTTGTATCTCACCAATGCTGTGAATGTATTGACTATAAATAATTTGTCTAGAGACATAAGGACAGAAGTTCAGTTAGTCAAGGCACTTGGAAAATTTGGATGTAGGACCAATGAACTATACTGCTGCATTTCCAGTGATTTCCTCGTGTACTCACGGCAGATTTTTATTGCATGACTGTGGTGTTACATCCTCAGTCCAGCATTTCCATTGCATCACAAATATCACTGTCACTGGAGCTCCTTTAAACATGCTCTTCTCCTGGTCATTTGCATTCTGATTGTTGAAAGAGCTCAGTGGGTAACTCCCACTGAAGAGCAGAGGGACAAGGTCAGTAAATCCAGTGATCCAAGGAGACAGCCAACATCAAGCACTGGTGTGGGCATGAAAAGCTTGTTCCAAGGATGAGCATGCAACTTTCTGGAGTTCAAAACCAGAGCTCAGCCCTGGGCTCCCTGTGCAGGGCAGGGGGAAGCTGGTGGAAACACCCTTTGCCCTGAGTAGGAGGAGCTCGGAAACAACCTGTGTAAAACAGTGACTGCAGGGGTGCATCAGAAGTCCTGTGTCTCTGGGCAATCTCTGACTTCCACAGACCTACAGAACTTAGAGGACCAATCACAGAACGGTTTGGGTTGGAAGGAACCTTAAAAGAATCATCTAGTGCAACATCCCTGCTGTGGGCAGGAATATCTTTGACTAGATCAGGTTATTCAAAGCCCCATTCAACCTGAGCTTACACACTTCCATTGACGGGGAATTCCCATATTCTGGGGCCCGTGTCTCACTGGCCTCTTCTTAAAAAATGTCACTCTTATATCCAACCAGAATCTGTCTTCCCTCCAGCATGCTGACTGCAACACATGGCTTGGTGTCATCAGCAAACCTGCTGACGGTGCACTCAATCCCACTGTCCATGTTCTTGACAAATGTGTTAAGTAATGCTGGTTTCAAAACAACCCCCTGGGGGACTGTTACTGGTCTCCACCTGAAATTCAAGCCATTGACCACAACTCTTTGAGTGTGATCATCCAGCCAATGTACCACAGCATATTTTCCAGAAGGATCTGCTCCATGATCTCACCACGCAGAGGGGAGACTGCCCAGCCTGTAGTTCCCTGGGTCTTCCTTTTGCACCTTTTCAAAAATGGGGGGTTTTGTTTCCCTTTTTTCAGTCAGTGGAACTCCATCAGACAGCCACGACTTGTCAAGTGTGATGGATAGTGGCTTAGCCACTTCATCTGCCAGCTCCCTCAGGACCTGGGGATGCATCTCATCAGGAGAACTCCCTCATCTCTCCTTCCTCAACTACCCCTTCCAAACAGTTTTTAGCTGTCAGCCACAGCACATATCAATCCCGCAATCCATCCCAATGAGTTTCTGTGGTGGCAATCAGGCCATAGTGCCTGTCTGGGCAGCGGCTACCAGTTCCTTCTGTCTGTTTCCCACACTGCTGCACTGGTAGAGAAGCACTTCATCTGGGCTTTCAGCCACATCCCCTTGTTAGAGGAGTTTGCCCTAATTCCCTTATGACAATCCACAGGTTTTGTCAAAAATTCATTCCCAACTTTGACTCAAAGATAACATAGGGTACAAGCAGGTCTCCTGAGTACAGACCCATCAGGTAGGCTGCCTCGTCAGCAACTGAAAGACAAGAGAGACAAAGAAAAAATTGATCATTGGACAAGGATTGGAATTTGTGTGTGTGTGTGTGTGTGTGTGTCTGTGTGTGTGTGTGTGTCTGTGTGAGAAATGCCATTAATGACCGAAATTCTTGACTGCAAACCTTTTAATCTAGTGTCACAACAAACACTGAATACAGAAAAGCTATGAAAGTCAATACTGGTATTTTTCTGAACATAGTTATCAGTAAGAAAACTTTCCTTGGATATTTTAACAAAGTTTATAAACCAAATTACTTATTTTAATAATTTTCACTTTAAAAATTCATTAAGATTATAACCTGGTTTCTTAGTCATGATCTAAGAAAGCTCTTATATTCCAAAGGCCATGGTCTGTACTGCCATTAGGAGAAGTATATATATGACAGAGACAACTCTAGAGCCTATGTATGAAACTAGAGGCACTTTGTCTTCTAAAAATCTTGTCAAAACCCTGCATATCAAAAGGTGAAAGGCATGAAACTATCCCATGAAAAAGAAAACGGAAGTAATACTGTTTAGAAAGAGAGGCCAGGGGTCAGAGAACCAGTTTCATGTATACTAAAGGAAATATTATTTAGTTTTCACATGATTAAATTATAGATTTTGCCCTGTCTGGAAAAAAAAAAAAAAGTATTTCACAAAACGGATTTCTTTATTAAAAGGTTAACTGCTAAGGATTTTCTGTGCCACCTGGCAAAAACCTGCAACCCATTGCAACTAAATCCAAGGTGATTTTACTGAAAATAGAAAAGCGGGAACCTATTGTTGGTCACATTCCCTCACAGACAAAATATCAACTCTTGAAATACAGCTCACGTATAGAGCACTTGAGGTGATTTCCAAAATCTTGAGATACATACTGACAGATATAAAGATATTATAATGATAATTATGAAGGTGTATTATATTTAAAAGATACTACATTAAGTTTCCCTGAAAGGTGAGGTATAAAAGACATTCTGCATGTCCCCAAATCCCTAATAATGAAAAATGAGCTGCAAATTATTGTGGTTTTTACATGTACCATATAAGAACAAAACCTAAAAATCACAGCATCCCCATGTCTGTAAAAAAGGAAGTGTTTTGCCTTGAGCAAAAGGATAAACTTTATGATTTCTAGAGTTCAGACAGAGGAAGTATGTAACAACTCTTACTTGAGACCATGAAAGAAGAGTGAGGGATGTCTGATGCTTCTCCTAGGGTGACAGCTGGGGGTTTCCTTCCCTCACATTTGGAACTGCAAATCTTTGCCTTCCCAGTGGCAAATGACAAAGCCAATTCTACTCAGCAGAGCACTTTTGGGTTTTTTTCTGTTGTGCTGTGCAGCATGTGGACTCAGCCTTGCAACAGGCAAGAGTGAGGCACATGGCTAGGCAGCTATTTGGCTGCTAGTCCTTAGGAAAGGGTATACTGAAAGCAGCAGTGATGCCTCAATGCTAAAAGAAAAATTAAATAGGTCCTGCCCACCACTGTCTCCCAGTTCAGCTACTGTCCCTGTGGGGCTGGACTCTGCTGCAGCTGAGAGCAAAGCATGGCACACTCAAATAGAGGAGAGGTAGAGTGAGCACAGACCCTGGATACAGAATGTCCTGCTCAGCAATGTGGGGTGGGCAAGGTATCGCAGTGCTGACATTTCCCATGAAGAAGAGACTGAAGCATGCTGAAAATAGAAGCATCTTGAGAAAGACATCAAGCAGCTGCCTCACTGTCTGCCAGCCCTTAAGATATGACTTCTATCTCAGACTCTGTGTTAACAGGCAGAGAGAGAGAGAGAATACTTAGCAACAAGTATGTACATAGACACAGATTTCCAGGCTATGGCCAGGCAAAATCTCACAATTTTTAGATTTGCATTATGAATTGGAGACTAGAGTTTATAAGATTCCAGTGTGGAAGACTTTACACAGCCTGGAAGAGTGATACTTTCTTCATTATTTTTATCCATGTTTCAATATTTTTATCAATGAGTTTCTTAAGTGGAAGAAGCCCCATGGTCCTTGTTCTGGTGTCAGAACCTACTGCCAAAAATAAACCTAGGAAAAGAGTGATAAGATCTTCATATAATACTCATCCATTCTGTTTTGTGACCTGAAAAAATTGATTGAAAATGAGCACTGCTGTCTTCTCACATTTGGCAAAGAAGGCCTTTACATCTTGTCTAGGTTGAATCTTATTATAAACAGATTGCCCTGTGGCAGCCAGCAGAGTCCACTATAGTAGAAAATAAACTGTGAGGTCCCATTTCTTCTTCTTTCATTATGGTGCAGCAGTGAATTTCTGTTCAGTCAACTACCTCTTGCAGTCTCATTAGTTTCTACTTTTTCACTAGTTTCACTAGTTTTCCGACTAGTTTCGGACTAGTACAGTCCGAAAAATTTCAGACATGTCTTTGGGATATTTGTCTATTCAGTAGGACCTCCACTCAGTGGGCAGTAGATGAAGAAGTACTCATTTATAGATTCATAAAGAAACCTTCACATGTTAGGTAGCATATTGCGTCACTGAGATTGTGACTCACGAGTTTCGAGTTCTGAAACTTTTCCTGAAGATTGGCTGCTATGATATTTATTTCCAACTGACTGTATCCTTGGGGATAATTCATTCAAGTCAATAAGCATCAGTAGATTCCAATGTAACACTGATTATACTTATACGATGAACATGTCCTCTGATCTAGGCCTTGTGAGGTTTTACTGCTTACAGAAGGGCATGGCATGGCGTGGGAAAGATGCAGGTAGAAAGAGATTCAGGGGGACAACAAGATGCATTGCAGAGTGAAATTGGGTCTTGATAAGTAATTACTACTGCCACTAGATGAAGATTAAAATCATGACTCCGAGTGACTTACTCATTTCCCTAGCAACATGAAGCTCACAGGATAAAGCAAACAACTCCTGCTAGTGAGCCCTGGGAGGCTGGAGAGAGCTCAGAGCTGCTCAGCTTCTGCTCCAGTAGGAAACTCCTGCTGTGGGTCGAGGGCGTGGAGACCAGGCTCAGGAGCCTACACAGACAGTGGTGTCTCCTGAGCCTGGTGACAAGTGACTTCAGCTCCTCCTCTGGTGATTGGGGTCCCTGATGCCCTGATTGGGAACTGGGAGGCACTCAGGGTCATGGGAGAGACCAGGAATGAGCAGGATCTGCATGGATGTGCTGGTTCTCTGGCAGACCATGGCCCACATAAGCCCAGATGCAGCTGGGAGAGCAGAGGAGCAATGTGTGTGAGCCGGTCCCACCCTGTGCCTGGGCAGGGCAGGGGCTCCTGCACACTGCAAGGGACACGCCTCCAAGGACATGTTGAGGTCAGGTGGATGAGGGCAAGAAGAATGAGAGCACTCATCAGTGGGGAAACTCAGATGGGGTAATGCAGGGTACAGGATGTAAAGAGAGGAGGGACAGGCAATGGAGAGAAAAGATGCAGTAGTGTGGGTGCATTGTATATGAGAAGTTGATGCAGCAAAAGTTCTGCTGTAATGGAAAAGGCTTGAGCTAATCTCTGCTGTCATGCTCATAGGAATCCAGGAGACAAACTCACTGCAACATCATTCATTTTAGAATGGAGTGTTCTTTAATTGCTGACTAACTCTTTCTCTTCAGCATTTCTTTTTCAGTCTCAAAGAGCAAAAATCTCAAGAGAAGCTTCATACTTTGGAGATGAAAATTGAGAATTTTGATGAAATCCTTTAAATTCATTCTCTCCCTTCTAGTTTTAGAAATAGCTTAATTTCAGTAGACTGAACCAAGAAAACAAAACTAATCCAAATGCTACACCTGTAACACATATACATACTTACTGTTTCCAAAATAGGTTATTATCACACAGATTTGGAAAATAGACAGGATTACTAGAATAGTTTATCTTCAAATGAGAAGCCTTTAGCTGTAGGAATGAAATTATCAACATGCAAGAAAAGTTGTCTCATATACTAAACTGATCCAAAATGCAAAGATAAGCACCCAAGTTTCTTGTTAAAAATGGAAAATGTTCAGCATTTTTTACTGCTTCATGTTAGTTTTACATTAATCTAGAAGGAAAATTTCCAATGGGATTTGCAGCTTGCAAATGCAATGGGATTTGCAGCTTACAAATGCTATTCTCAGCTATGCTGTTAATATTTATAAAACATGCCAGGAGGGATCTTTTTGCCTGTGGATCCTTAATGACTGATAAGGAATGCATAGCCTCATACTGAAGATCCCTGGGTAAAATAAGACCTCTCAGGAATGCTGGCATGAGACAAGGAGAAATTCCAGAACACTAATTCTCTGGTGCAAGCTTCTCATTGTGACACTTCTGCTAAGATGCGGCCGGACACTGGATCCTGGAGAAGGTAAGGATGAATTTCACATTAAAAGTTCTTATTCTATTGAAAGATGGGTGTTGTGTTGAATCAAATAAAATATGTTGCATACTTTCTCTGTTTCTGGCATATTTAATCTGGGTAATTGTTTACCCGGGTAAGATGAGTTCTTCAGAGACTTGAGCTATGACTCCAGATGAGCAGTGCTAAAATGGATGGATAGAAAAAGAGTTGAGGATTATGTCCAGCTAAAAGCCAGTGATGAGCCTAACAAAGAAGAGATTAACTAACCTGTTTAGATACTCTGGGCTACTTACTGGCTTGGCCACTGCAGGAACAGAACATGAGTGAGGTGACCTTTGTGCCTGCACTGCTCAGAACCTCCTTGTATCTCAGGGTAGCTATGAGTGGACTGAGATGGCCTTGTGATCTTCTGATCCTGTTCCTTCCTTTGGAGACTAATTTCTGCAATGCTTGATACAGTTATTATTTGGCCTCAGAGCAGGGAAAACAGATGTGACTTCTGAAGTTTCAACAGTATATTTTAAACCTAGGAATGTCTTTATTTTGCTTGGTGACACCTAAGTGTCTGCCCACTGGGGAAAAGTAAGTCTTGCAAAGAAAAGTGAAGAGGGAGGGCAAAACCAGCTAAAGATTAGTGACAGTTAACTCATAGCATTTTTAGACTTAATGATAAACTGCTTTCTGTGTGCGTGAGATTTCCATGGTTACTCAAATTCCTCCCATCTCCACAGCATACATCAAAGAAAGATACATGAGCAGCAGGTTCTGGATGAGGAGGTGACATTCAGGATGCCCTTTCCATCACATGCCAAAGCAGCTGAAAATCTTCAGTTACCAAACAGGTGAGTGAGGTGGACAAGCTCTGATGGCAATGGAAGGAGGAGGAAAAGGCAGAAGGAGTTGGACAATGGCATGGAAGGAGAAGAAGTGAGAACAGCAATATGAAAAAAAATTAGCAGACACTTGATTAATTGGCTTGTTTTTGTGTTGACTGCATTTGCAAGAGAAGCAGAGAGGCTACACTATGAAAATAGATTTGCTTAGATTTGCACACTTAGCCTTTTTTTTTCCTCTAAGTGAATGTTGCAATTATATAAAAAATGTTTACCTCCTTTCTTCATAAAAGGACATCAGAACATTAAAACTAAATTGTACAAAGCATTTTCAAGTGCAGAAAAAGTTTGCAGTATTGATACCAGATGTTTTGTATCAGTAATTACCATATTCATTATTTACATTGGAAAAAAGAGAGTTCTCAAAATTTGCTTTCAGTTTTGAGATGATACACATCAAGAATAGTAAAGCTTTGGTTTCTCATGGGTGTTCTACATATGTCCTAATAATGTAATATGGATCTTCAATAAAGCTGTGATGTAATTCCTAGGAGAATACGTAGGACTAGAAAATAATCTATCTAAAGATGACTTTAGGAAGAGCATACCTTGTTTGAAATTATTAGTTCAGACTGACAATTACAGCAAGTTATAAGAATCCTAAAAAAAATCCCTGCAAAATAACATTCAGTAAGTGTGATATGAGTTTAGAAGCCTAAGGAATTAGATAAATTTTAAGTACAGCATATTATATTTTCAAGGTATTTATAATTTATGGTTGATATTTTAATAATTTTATATTGTTCAAAATATATTCTCCAAAATAAAAAGGCTGGTTTTCTTATTCATTTATTGAATAACAGTGAATTGTTTCCTGCTACAGAAACATTCTAGGTCTGCCACAGTAACATACAAACATCAAAAAATTCCCTAGAAACCTCCAGAAATATCAAAATATCCTTCCCCCCCCCCAAGTTAACTTTTGATGGGTTATAACCTCCACTTCCTTTTCTTATTAATTCAAGAGCCTTAAACCTTCTTGACTAATCTTCACAAAAGCACTTGCATTCTCTTCATTACATTTACTTCTGAAGATTTGAGACAACTTCTCCAGTTTCTCAGTTACATTTAATTCTGATGCCATTTCACCCTGCCAAAGTGCTTGGATGTCCCTGTCCCAAAATATCTCAGGACCTTCACAAAGTCTGCAAGGTAGCAAGTATGGGAGGTAATCAGGGCAAGTAGTCATGATAGTCACGATGTGGTCAAAAGGGCAGTTCCCGTGGCAGATACATGGTGTGTTTTTTAAGTGTAGCACTGAATACCCCTGCTTTAAAAGGCAATAGAAATCCCAGCACAGGATGCTCACATATTCTTTACCTGCCATTTAGCTCTGGGTATTTTAGGCCAGAGTCTTTTCCCCCTGAAGGACCAGGTCTATGGCAGACTCATGCTGGAACAGCCTGTTTCCATCTCAGTAGCTGTATCATGATGAAAAAGTCACATTTTGGCCCCAGATTCCTCCTTGGAGAAGGGATCTGCTGAACCAAGGACATGAAGCATAGCTCACCTAAATAAGGCAAATATCTGTTCTTGGCCTTCCAAAGCCCCTCCCTCCTGCAGTCATGGGCAACTCACTGCCACAGGCCAGGGCAGAAGGAGAGGAGAGACTTCACCCCTGTCAGCAAGAGGAAGGAGGTGACTGTAGGGCACTGGAGCTGGAGGGCACTTCTGTGCCTGCAGCCTCAGCTGCGGAGACTCCCAGATGGGACAGAAACAGCATCTTTGGGGGTGGGTGTCCCCCATGCCTTTCCTCCTCACCTGGTTTCTACATATTCTGCCACGGTGGAATCAGCAGTGATTACATGGGGAGTCTTTGAGCATGTCCCCATTAATATTTAGTGTCAAACAGGAAAATGCTATTGAAGCAAATCCCTGCTGCCCCACAGTTTGATTTGCATTACAGGTGTGATCTAGGGGCCCAGGTATGAATGTGCTCTCACCTCAGACTGGCATTCAGCTCTTGGGACTCCCATCTTTTGCCCTGAAAACCCATTTCAGTCTAGGTGCCAGGTCCTCAACACTTGCTGTTCTGCCCCACAGATCTTCTCCTGTCATCCTGCTCTACCAACTAAGGGAGAAAGAGCCGGGGTTTTCAGTGTGTGCTAGACTCTCACAGCAGCGCTGTCTGCTGGGAAGCTGATCCTGCTGATATGTCCCAGGGGAATATGTCCCCTCTGCAGGAGGAAACCTCAGGGCACAAGAAGAAGACAAAGAATATGAGGAGCAGGATTTTTTCTTGCCAGTGTAGCTCTGCTGTTCTTTTTTATTGAACAGTGAAGGTCAGGTGGGCTTTGCTTGGGTTCACAGTGCCATTTTCAAATCTGCTTTACAGAGAAGAATATCTTGATTACTAGTGTATTTTGAGGTTCCATAAAGGTAAACCATGGGAATGGTTCATCTGCACTTTAGGCTGCCAAGAGGTTTTTCTGTCGCTCCTGCTGGCCTAAGAGTCCAGGAAGTCCTTATGTGTGGCAGCTGAACCTCATCCTAGGAGGAGAGAGGGTGTTCCAGCGCCCCAGGCCTCTCTCCTGGTACCTGCACTTTGAAGGTCCAGCCAGATCCCAGTTGCACAGAGAACTGTTGCAGTCGCTCTCCTTAGGCTGCTCG
>VZRV01004000.1:0-20498 GCA_013398115.1 Falcunculus frontatus
CATTGCTTTGGAGTTAAAGGGAGCCGCAACCAGGGGAAAAGCAGCACCGTGTTGTAGCTGTGAAATAAGGCAGTGTAATTTTTTTGTGGAAAATCGCTCCTTTCTTGGAGAAAAAAACTCACTTGGTATTTTTCCCGGCTTTTTAGGTTGTTGTTTAAATGTCTGAAGAAGGAACTGAGCCCAGGAAAGTGGAAGTTGCCCTGAGAGACTTCTCAGTGTGATTCAGGTAATGGGATCTGTTGGGATTGACTGTGGTATTGACCTTAAAAACTTGTGTTTGTATGTTCAGTTGCCTGTTTTGTACACTCACGAAACTGATACTGACGTTTTTCATTATGACAAACTTGTGTCATGAATCAGTGACTTCTGCATTTTCTGTTATGTCTTGGACATGAGAAAATATTCCTCTGTGAGATGGAATCCTCTGTTTAAAATTCCTCCAGAATGATGTTTGTTGTGCAGCATGTCCCTCGGCTGGGGAAGGTGAATCATGGAATTATGGAATGCTTTGGGTGGGAAAGAACTTTAAGCAAGATTTAATTCCACTCCCCCTGCTGTGGGCAGGGACACGTTCCACTGTCCCAGGGTGCTCCAAGCCCTGTCCAACCTGGCCTGGGACACTTCCAGGGAAGAATTTCTCCCTGAGCAGAGCCTCAGTGGGATGCAGAGCCCTGGCACAGTGCTGTCTCCTTCCAGAGGGCTTTGCTGAGCTGCAGGGATGCTTTGGATGTTGGTTCTGTGCTGCTTGAAAACTCAGGTGTGACAGAATCCAAGTCACTGGCGGGTGGCCAGGAGTTGTGTGTTGCTGCCTCTAGCAGTGCTCTGCACTTTCTTTTCCTGCTCTGGTCCCTCAAGTTCTGATTCTGTCACTGATGGTGGCACAGGGTGCCCAGAGCAGCTGTGGCTGCCCCTGGATCCCTGGCAGTGCCCAAGGCCAGGCTGGACACTGGGGCTTGGAGCAGCCTGGGACAGTGGGAGGTGTCCCTGCCATGGCAGGGGTGGCACTGGATGGGCTCTGAGGTCCCTTCCCACCCAAACTTTTGATCATTCTCTGCTTTGTCTGCTGCAGCTGCCCAGTGACAAACCATTCCATGTGCCTGAACCACTGGTTCAAGAGGTCACAAGTTTCAGTTCCAGGTTTCCTTTGACCCTTAAACCCCTCCTGTGCTTCCACGTGTGCAGGATGCTGCTCCAGAGGTGGCTGCCTTAGGCCTTTTCCTTGACCATATTATCCTGTTAAATCCTCTTTGGGTTTCTGCTTGTTCCCGTCATCATACACAGGATTCTTGTTCTGTAGCTGTTTGGTACCTCCCAGATCTGCTGCTGGGGTCTTGGTCACTCCCAGGGGAGCTTTGGGCTGCCAGAGTTGGTTCCTGACAGTTCCAGAATCCCGTATTTAAGGGAACACATCCAGGACCTCGTGTAAGCTCTGTGGGACAGCCCTCGTTGGTCACTGCAGTTCCTGTGGTGGTGAATGCAGCAGCCCTGCCAGTATTGTCCCAGACTCCCTGGGTTTGGAGCAGGCTGGGGGTTTTGGAATAATAAATGGCTTTATTTGTTGTCTGTATTGCAGCTGATGCCTCTGGTTTATCACAGACCCAGTTGTTCCAACAGCAGTACAAGTTTTAGGGAGTGCTGGATGGCAGAGGGGATTTAGGGAGGAGCCATAATGCAAGGAAAAGGGCTTTTGTAGCAACAGAGAAGCATCACTTTTCCACCAGTTCAGTTACATCCCACACAGCACAGGTGAAGTGGGAGTGAGGACTTCCAGTCCTGTGCAGCCATGGCAGGATGTTATCAGCTGTGCACTCCTTTGAGCCATGGCAGGATGTTATCAGCTGTGCCATCCTCTGCAGCCCTGGCTGGATGTTATCAGCTGTGCAGCCAAGGATGGATGTTATCAGCTGTGCAGTCCTGTGCAGCCCTGGCTGGATGTTATCAGCTGTGCAGCCCTGGGTGGATGTTATCAGCTGTGCAGTCCTTTGAGCCATGGCAGGATGTTATCAGCTGTGCACTCCTTTGAGCCATGGCAGGATGTTATCAGCTGTGCACTCCTTTGAGCCATGGCAGGATGTTATCAGCTGTGCACTCCTTTGAGCCATGGCAGGATGTTATCAGCTGTGCACTCCTTTGAGCCATGGCAGGATGTTATCAGCTGTGCAGTCCTTTGAGCCATGGCAGGATGTTATCAGCTGTGCAGTCCTTTGAGCCATGGCAGGATGTTATCAGCTGTGCAGTCCTTTGAGCCATGGCAGGATGTTATCAGCTGTGCAGTCCTTTGAGCCATGGCAGGATGTTATCAGCTGTGCAGTCCTTTGAGCCATGGCAGGATGTTATCAGCTGTGCAGTCCTTTGAGCCATGGCAGGATGTTATCAGCTGTGCAGTCCTTTGAGCCATGGCAGGATGTTATCAGCTGTGCAGTCCTTTGAGCCATGGCAGGATGTTATCAGCTGTGCAGTCCTTTGAGCCATGGCAGGATGTTATCAGCTGTGCAGTCCTTTGAGCCATGGCAGGATGTTATCAGCTGTGCAGTCCTTTGAGCCATGGCAGGATGTTATCAGCTGTGCAGTCCTTTGAGCCATGGCAGGATGTTATCAGCTGTGCAGTCCTTTGAGCCATGGCAGGATGTTATCAGCTGTGCACTCCTTTGAGCCATGGCAGGATGTTATCAGCTGTGCACTCCTTTGAGCCCTGGCTGGATGTTACCAGCTGTGCCATCCTCTGCAGCCAAGGCTGGATGTTATCAGCTGTGCCATCCTCTGCAGCCCTGGCTGGATGTTATCAGCTGTGCACTCCTTTGAGCCCTGGCTGGATGTTATCAGCTGTGCAGTCCTGTGCAGCCAAGGATGGATGTTATCAGCTGTGCACTCCTTTGAACCCTGGCTGGGTGTTATCAGCTGTGCAGTCCTGTGCAGCCAAGGATGGATGTTATCAGCTGTGCACTCCTTTGAACCCTGGCTGGGTGTTATCAGCTGTGCAGTCCTGTGCAGCCAAGGATGGATGTTATCAGCTGTGCAGTTCTGTGCAGCCCTGGCTGGATGTTATCAGCTGTGCAGTCCTGTGCAGCCAAGGATGGATGTTATCAGCTGTGCACTCCTTTGAGCCCTGGCTGTATGTTATCAGCTGTGCACTCCTTTGAACCCTGGCTGGATGTTATCAGTTCCATGCTGTGGAAGCTGGGAGAGTTTTTGAAGAGGGAAGGAACCGATTCTGGCAGTTTAAAGCCTTGGGGCTGGGTTGGTGCCCGAACCACCGTGAGCTCCACGCTGAGCCTGCCTACATGGGCTGCTCTGGGGGAGCTGTGCAGAGCCTAAAGAGGGATTCTGATAAGGTGATTCAGGTGATAAGGATTTGAATTCATAATAGTTTTATTAAGTTAATTGCTTTCCCCTTGGTACAAGGGAGAAGAAACCATGATTTTGTTGTCTCTGGTTTAGTGTTTAAACAGATTTCTACTGATAAACTGTGCCTAAATTTAAATAGTTTAATGGGCCTTTCCCAGTCCTGTGGGCTTTAAGGACTGAAGTATTTTAACTTCTCAGTTGTGCTTAATAATATAGATTTATTAAAAAACTTATGTAATGAAGACTTTTAGGCAGCCTGGATCTGGAAGAACCAGTAGGAGACCTTAAAATTCCGCAGCAGATAGCACATTATATTTGGCCAGGTGTTTCTGTGGAAACAAATGGAATTATGACAGCAGGTGCTAATTCATCACTAAATGGTAAAAGAGCTGGATGTCTAAAGGATGTGGTGTGGTTACAAAACACTTAAAATCATAGTAACTCTTGAGTAGTTACTGACTGACTGCAAGGTGAGGAATTTTTCAGTCTTTGTCGGTGCAACTTTTAACTTTATTTAGGTCAAAGGTTGGACTCAGTGGTCTTGGGTGACCAAGAGCCTGAACAATTCTGTGATTTAAGAGGTGGGGCAGCAAAGGGGTGTCCTGGCACAAAGCAAACAGGGAGGGAGCTGAGGCCCTAACTTAATTTTTTCAAATTAAGTGGCAACACTCAAGGATAAAAACTCTTACTTTTACAGAAGGCACTGGCAAGTGTCATCAGTTGGACTTTTACTTCTGGCTTATTTTGTTCTTATGGAAGGAAACCCCTTTGTTTGTGGCCACAGCTGGTGGGACCTTTGGAGTGTGGAGTCAGCAGTGATGAGGAATCCCCTCAGCAGGGATCTCCTGGATGAGGGCACCGGGTGTTCCCTCAGTAAGTTCCTGGGCTTACTGTGAGGTGTTCTTTGTTTAGTTCTTAGCAGAATGATGCCATCCGAGGCAGTCCCGAGGCAGGAGGGAGGCACTGAGGAGTAGCCTGGGTGCAGCCAGGCTTTTGAAGAAGGTGTTGTGTGTGTCTGGCAGCTCAGACACAATTAAAGTTATCAGACCTGTGTAGGTGTTCAGTTCCCATTGCCTGGGGCAGTGGCAGAGAGACTTTGAAATGCAGATTAATGGCAGTTCCTGGTTCTGTACTCCCGTACCCTTTCAGTAATACCTAACACTTCACAAACTTAGAATTATTGTCGTTTAGACTTGTGAAGCTGGTGAGGAAGATTTCACATTGTAAGTTAATGTAGGAGGTGAAGTTAATGAATTGAGACTGGGCAAGCTGTTTTATCCCGAATTCCGTTGTGAGGGGGAAGGCAGTTCACATTTCCAGGTGTTTGTCAGTGCCCTGACTGGAATTTCCCTGGTCCCCAGGTGTGCCAGGGGAGCCCTGTGTGAGCTGTGAGCACTGCCAGGTGTGTGGTACCTGCTCGTGCTCCATCTGCCAGTCTGGGTTAGTGGGGAGAAGGGCAAGAAGGCAGCTCAGAACAGCTCCTAATTAATGCTCAGTGTTCCCTTCAGTTGCAGAGGCACTTCCAGAGTTCTGTGCTGTGCTCTGGAAGCAGTGCTGGGACCTGCGGGGTCAGACAGAGAGGGGAGGCTGTGCCAGGTTCACTGTGAAGTGCTGAGTGCTCAGAATTCCCCTCCACTGGTACAAAAAGGAGTCTTCCCTCCCTGAGAGGGAAGGGTAAGCTCCTAATTAGGCTTTTTCCAACTTCTTACTGCTTGAAAATCCTCCTGTAATATTTCACTGATCTTATCCAACAGGAGCACTGCTTCATTTTAAGGAAACAATTTCAGCTGCTGGGTTTGCTCTTGTTTGCAGGCTCGTGGTAAATCCCACACACAGACATTAACTACAGCTTCCAGACCAACAGGCAAGTTGTAAAAACCCATTTCTACTCCTCAGGCTTTGGAGCAATAAAGGAAAATGAGAGTTTGGCTCTCTAGTTACTCCAGAAGGGCGTTTGAGTGTTGTGGGCACTGAGTGTGCTGCCTGCTCTGCACCCCAGCTGTGTTTGCTGGAGAACAGATCTGACTGTGCCAGAATCTGTGCTGAGACACTCAGTGTTGTCCTTCAGAGCCTGCACAGCTCCTGGGCCCAGGCTGGATGATTCCCTGGGGACTGAAAATGGATACAGAGAGCTGTGAACTTAAAATAACACCTTGGGAACGGGCTGGAGCCTCCAGTGCCGCTGTCACCCTCATCATTCTTAGCCTGACCTGTAAGCTCCTCAGGGCTGGGATTCTCTCTGTTCTGGGCACTCAGCTGACACTCACAGATGTGAGGTGATGGAAACTCAGATGGTTTGGAACTCTCCTGGATTTGAGTTTTTTCTGCTTTGTCTGGAGGGAACCTGGAGCTTCTTTTTAAAACAGTGGTAAAAGTTTTGGAAGGCTTTCAAAGAAGCCTCTGATTAAATATCATTACTTGTTCCAGCTTTGTTTAACTTGAATCCAGTACAATCTTTACCAGCTTCTGACCAGGTGGGCAGCTGAGGTTGTTGGGCTCACCCTGGGGCTTAGACCAGGGGGTTTCCATGGAATCACAGAATCATTTCGGTGGTAAAAATCCTCTAAATCCAACCTGTGCCCACCTTGTCCCCAGCCCAGGGCACTGAGTGCCACCTCCAGCCCTTCCTGGGACACCTCCAGGGATGGGCACTCCAAACCTCCCTGGGCAGCCCCTGCCAAGGCCTGAGCACCCTTTCCAGGCAGAAATTCCTGCTGGTGTCCAACCTGAGCCTGCCCTGGCCCAGCCTGAGGCCGTTCCCTCTCCTCCTGTCCCTGTTCCCTGGGAGCAGAGCCCGACCCCCCCCGGCTGCCCCCTCCTGTCAGGGAGTTGTGCAGAGCCACAAGGGCCCCCAGAGCCTCCTTTTCTCCAGGCTGAGCCCCTTTCCCAGCTCCCTCAGCCTCTCCTGGGGCTCCAGCCCCTTCCCCAGCTCCGTTCCCTGCCCTGGACACGCTCCAGCCCCTCCAGGTCTCTCCTGTCAGGAGGGGCCCAGAGCTGCCCCCAGCACTGGAGNAGCTCTCCATGGGGTTGGTGTGAGCCCAGTGCAGGAGCCAGCACTTGGCCTTGTTGAGCCTCACCCCGCTGGCCCAGCCCATGGCTCCAGCCTGTCCTGATCCCTCTGCAGAGCTCCTGCCCTGCAGCAGATGCACATCCCACCCCAGAGGGGCTGTCCAGGAGCTGGCCGAGGGTGCTGCCCTCGGTGCCCGTGTCCAGATCATCCATGGAGGTGCTGAGCAGGACTGAGCCAGCCCTGAGCCCGCTGGTGCCCATTCCCAGCTGGATGTGCTCCATCCCCAGCTCTCCCTGGGCCCATCCCAGCACAGTGTCCCTGGTCATGCAGTGATTTTCCACTCCAGTAACTGGAGGCTCCGAGGGCTCTCTGGGGCTGTGCTGCCACACGCCGTGTCCTGCCTGAACAAACCACATGGCTTCTTGTGCCTTGGAAAATCCTTACACTTCCAGCAGAAATGGCAAAGCATGGAGAAGGGAAAGCTTTATATTTCAATACTTTTTTTTTCCTAAACTACTGGATTGTCTGTTCGTTTTCAGTGAAGTTTCCTGCATTATATGGGCAGATTTTTGCAGAATCTTCCAGAGCAGCTTTGGATGCACTGGATTTATGGACGAAAAATAAGGAACCATTGACTTGCTTAGGATTTCACTGCAGAGTTGTAATCACTGGGGAGTTACAGGCCATTTCCTGGCTCTTAGCCAAGTGGGTTTTTCCTTACACCCTCCTAGGCTGGAGTCGGTTTTGGTTTGTGAAGATCTTGCACAATCATCTGAGTCCAGGACATGTGAAAACGTCAGTGAGAGATCCAAACCTTTGGGTTTTGGGGAAGCTGCAGCTGGAAGGTGCATGTTGGTTCCCAGAGATGCTCCTGTACTTGCTGCAGGTGCACAAATAACATTTCAGAGTATTTTTCACACTTTTGTGCACAGTTGATTTTGCTTCAGTTACTAATCCTATAAATGATGGGAACAGAGTTAAAAATGTTAAATTTAAATTAGAAGAACTGTCAGAAGTGGTTAAAATGTGCTTTAAAAGATGTTGCCAGTCTACTTGAATAAGTATGAAAGGTTTACCTTTTCTCTTCCAGGGGTTTCTTGTGTCCCCCTGAAATCACTTCTAGATCACTCCTCTTCCTAGGAACAGGCACAGGGGACAAAGGAGTATTTTTGATTAATTACATTTGAATGCTGAGGAAAGGGATTTGGAATATGAACCAGGAGAGGATGGAGAGCAAAGAAATGAGTAAGAGCATCAGATATTTTGGATAGGGAGAGGGAGAGGAGGGAATTAAATCAGTCATTGTGGGGTCCTTGTTCAAATTAGGAAAGAAAAGGAAAAATACTTCATATTTTTATTGAAATCTGAGATGAACAAATATAAGCACCTTTATATCATAGGTAAATTTAACAAAACGTGTATGACAGTTCAGAAATTGTTTTCAATTATTTCAATCAAATGTCAGTTGAAGTTCAGAAGCTCAAAGCAAGGAAGTGCCGAAGCAGATGGACACCAGTAACTTTTTCTGCCAGCACAGGTATGCCCTCAGCTTTTATTCAGCATCTTCATCCCAGTTATGTTATATATCAGAGTTACATTTCTAGGAGTGAATGAACTGACGAGGGAGGAAGCACCAGGAACAGTTGTTCCTTCTAACCAGAAAAATGGCAGAGAGTCACTGAACCTCCTTCCCTGTGTGGAGCACAGCTCAGATCAGCCCGTGCCCCGAACTGCTGTTGTGATTTATTTTAATTGCAGGTTATTTCTGACCATACCAAATAGGTATGGGCACAATTTATCCTCATGCAGCAACTGCAGTTTAATCAGTGACATCAAATATTATTTCTGCTAATGACATGCAACACCAGGAATCTGAACCAAGTCACATTTAGTAATTGGTAAATGAACTTTTCTCTCTCTGTTCCTGCCTTTGGCTGATGAGGCTGCAGCTCAGTGCAACCCAACGTGTGGAAATGGTCATCAAACCCCAAAGGTCAGAACCTCCTTTGGAGTGTTTCTTAAATGTGGAAATACAGAATAAAACAAAATTAACCAAAACAAGCAAACTTCTGGCGAATGAAGCTATTCCCTGAGCACAGAGCTGTGCCTTGGAGCAGGGCTGGAGCTGGTGCAGGAGGGGAAGCACTGGGCTGGGTCCCTCCTGTGCAGGAGGAGGAGGTGGAGGAGGTGTCCTTGGGCCGTTACCTACAGCTGATGAGCTCCAAGAAGAGCGAAACCTGCTAAGCAAGGTCCTGTAGTATTGGCCTGAAACCCGGGAGCACCGGCAGGGAGCGAGGCAGGGCACGGCCAGGAGGGCAGGGCACGGCCAGGAGGGCACGGCCAGGAGGGCATGGCCAGGAGGGCATGGCCAGGAGGGCAGGGCACAGCCACGGCCAGGAGGGCAGGGCATGGCCAGGAGGGCACAGCCAGGAGGGCACGGCCAGGAGGGGAGGGCATGGCCAGGAGAGCAGGGCACGGCCAGGAGGGCACGGCCAGGAGGGGAGGGCACAGCCAGGAGGGCACGGCCAGGAGGGCAGAGCCAGGAGGGCAGGGCAGGGCACGGCCAGGAGGGCACGGCCAGGAGGGCACGGCCACGGCCAGGAGGGCAGGGCACGGCCAGCAGGGCCCTCCATGGGGCACAGGGTTCCCTGCAGCTGGGGGGTGCAGATCACACCTGGGGTGGGACAGAGCTCTGCCAGGGGGGGAACCCCGGGGTACCAGAGTGGGAGAGAAACAGGGAGAGAAAAAGGTGGCAAACAAGAGAAATAAGAAGAATGTGTGAGTTTGTTAAAGATATTTTAGATGGTGGCAGAGTATTCAAAGATATTTTAGAGTGTAGAATTTTCCATGTTAGTTGGAACATCAGCTTTTCTATTAACTCTCTCAGAGGGTGCTCCTGAGGCCATGCAAGTGTTGTACCTGTTGAAAGGGGGAGAAGGTGAAAGGATGAAGGGAAATGATAACATTTTGGAAGTTTACATCAGACATACTCAGCTGCAGTTTTCTAAGGTACCGCACAATGTTCTGATTTTAGTTAAACATTGCTTTTCAATAAGGATTTCCAAATAACTGCACTTCCTCTCCCTGGCAGTGCCCAAGGCCAGGCTGGACAGGGCTTGGAGCACCCTGGCACAGTAGAAGGTGTCTCTGCCCATGGCAGGGGTGGCACTGGATGGGCTTTGAGGTGCCTTCAACCCAAACCAGTCTGGGATTCTGTATTGGAGTGGTTTCCCCTCCATGTGCCCATGGAATGTGAGCAGCCACCTCAGGAATCCTTGGCTGCCTCATCATTCCAGCCCATGTTGTGTTTCCTGGCACTTTGCTCACAGATTGTGCTACAGCTCTTAAAAAAACAAGGCAAAACGAGCAAACAAACAAAACCCACCCAAAAAATCCGCACCAAAACCCAAACCCAGCCTCCCCACCCCCTTCAAAGAGCCCAACCCAACAAACCAAACCAGCTGAGGCCAAGCTGCTGTTTCCCTTCCCTGTTTTGGGAACTGAGCCCTGTAATTTGCAACCCAAACATAGTTGCAGTTGTTGTGGGTTTGATTCATTCCTGTTTTGAACTTGAGAAAGACTTCTATTCTTCCTTCTTCCCATCTTCCTTCTTCCCAGCCTCATCACCGAGGGATCCTTCTGTATCTGATGGTTCAGGGATTAAAAACAGGTTTGTCAATGACTCTGATAGAACCTAATTTCCACCACTTTCCAAATATCTGTGGGGGTCGGGCTCTGCTCGCAGGGAACAGGGACAGGAGGAGAGGGAACGGCCTCAGGCTGGGCCAGGGCAGGCTCAGGGTGGATTTTGGGAACAATTCCTTCATGGAAAGGGCTGTCCATTCCTGGCACAGCTGCCCAGGGCAGGGGTGGAGTCCCCATCCCTGGAGGGATTTCAAAGCCCTGGGGATGTGGCACCTGGGGACAGGGGGCAGTGGTGGCCTTGGCAGTGCTGGGCATGGTTGGACTCGATGGTCTCCGAGGGCTTTTCCAGCCTGAGCAGTTCTGTGTTTCTGTTCCCTGATTCTCTCTCCACTCTGTTTAGAGCATGTAGCCCTGGCCCAGACAGATCATTCCTGAGGCGTTTCCCCCTCTCAGGCTGGAGCAGGAAAGCAGCAGCAGGGTCAGCTTGGAATCTAACCAGCACCTCTGATGGGTTTGGTGAGCAGGTCCAGGCTGCTGAGCTGTTCCCCCAGGGACAAGTACAAACCTTCTTCTGCTTTTGAGACAGGCAGGAGGTTGAGGGGATGCTGAGGCTGCATCCTGAGTCCTGGGAGGAGGCGATGGGAAAGGGGCTGAGGCTGGAGAAAAGGAGGCTCTGGGGGCCCTTGTGGCTCTGCACACCTCCCTGACAGGAGGGGGCAGCCGGGGGGGGGCGGGCTCTGCTCCCAGGGAACAGGGACAGGAGGAGAGGGAACGGCCTCAGGCTGGGCCAGGGCAGGCTCAGGTTGGACAGCAGGAGGAATTTCTGCCTGGAAAGGGTGCTCAGGCCTTGGCAGGGGCTGCCCAGGGAGGTTTGGAGTGCCCATCCCTGGAGGTGTCCCAGGAAGGGCTGGAGGTGGCACTCAGTGCTCTGGGCTGGGGACAAGGTGGGGATGGGCACAGCTGGGATTGGATGGTGTGGGAGGGATTTTCCAGCCTCAGGGATTCTGGGATCTCGGAGAGAGCAGATCCCTCATCCAGGTCTCATTTCAAGGCAACTGGAAGGAGCTCAGTCACTCCTTTTCCTTGCAGAAGGCACAGAGGGTGACACTTAACTCCTCTGAAGGGGTGATTGTGTCTGTCTTGGTCACTGTGACCTCTTTATCCAGCAATTCTCTATGGCAGCGCTGGGTGCTGTGTCCTGGCACTGGGAATGACCTCTGGAACTCCCAGCCTGTGGCTGCCCCTGGATCCCTGGCAGTGCCCAAGGCCAGGCTGGACATTGGGGCTTGGAGCAGCCTGGGTCAGTGGGAGGTGTCCCTGCCATGGCAGGGGTGGCACTGGGTGGGCTCTGAGGTCCCTTCCCAGTCTGTGATTCCATGAATGAGGAATCCTTGCGGAAAGGGGTGGAAGTTGTGGCACTGTTGGGTGCTTTGTGGAAAGTGAGATGGGATTGGAAGCTCACGTGCCCAAAACCCCCAACTTTTACGAATCATAAGAAGTGGCACCGAGGCTTTTTCCTGTAAATAAAAGTATAATAAAGGCCCAGCAGTGCTTTGGTTCTGAGTCTGTGGTTTCCTAGAGTAGGACAACCCAAGGAAATCCAGTGTGGTTTTGGGTCAGAGCTCACGTGCTTGTTTTCCTTTTGGAAAAAGGAAGGGGCTTTGGTGGGCTCCGGGCTGTGGGAGCTGCAGCAGGAAATCGGGAATGGCACCGGAGCTCTGCCCAGAGCCCCTTCCTCAGGGCCCTGTGCCAGTGCCAGGGCACAGCTCGGTGTTGTGGTGCCCTCTGAGGCTGCTGCAGTCCGGGCTGAGCAGCCTGAGCCAACTGCCTCCCGTAGGTGTGGGTGGAACTGTGGGAGAATGCTTTGGGATTTTTGTCCTTTTTTGGGTTTAGGCACATAAAACCTGTATTTAATGGTTTTTAAACCGTAAGTTGGTGAATTTGGTAACCAAAGAATAATGTAGTAATTAATTGAATTACAAATTAAATTTTGCTGAATTAACTTGCTTTTTTTTTGCTGCAGTGGACTGAAATTTGGCATCTTTTAGGACTATGTAGTGAAATAAGCCCTGAGAGCTGCTGAATTGTCCCTGTGCCCCCTTACCTTGGGGTACAAGCTCCTCCCTGGTGCTGTCACTCCTCCAATCTGTTTTCCTAGGGAAGGGAGGCCTCTGTCACCAAACTCTTTTTATTTCTAACCTAATTAGTTCTAATCTTTACTTCCCTGACAAATCCCATTTGACCTCAGGCGTCGGGGTTCAAAGTTAAATGAATTTTAACAAGTTTTGTTTAAAGCCAACATTCCCCCACACCCCAAACCCAACATCCCCACAAATCCTGGGAGGTCTTTTCCAACCTGAAGGATTCTGTGATCCTTTAGGGATCACAGGGAGGGAAGAGGGGTCATTAACCTCTGTCAGGCAGGGAGAGGAATGGGATGAGCTTGTTCCTGCTGAACCCCAAGGTCTCCAGCACACAACATCTCTGCTGCTCCTGGAGAGGCCTGACTTGCTCTGTGCTTTGCAAACAAAATCCCAATCCCTTGGAACACAAAGGAATTCTTTATGGGATATTTCTACATATGTTAATGCAGCTCTGAGCTTTTCAAACTGAAGCCGTCGATGTGTCCAGAATTCATGTTTCCTGTGCTGTGCCCCAGCTTGGAAGGGGTTAACCAGCCTGAAGTGTGTATGTGTGCTGTGGAATGGGACCATGAGAGGTGTCTGTGTGTGTCCTGGGCTTCCCAAACAGAATCAGACTGTTTCCATCGAGGGATGGAATCCTCTTGTTCACAGCAAGTTGCTCTCGTAGCAGGAATTCTAACACAAGCAGTGTTTGCCATTTTTGTCTCCAGAATGATTGAGGAGAGTGGGAAGAGGAGGAGGACCATGGCAGAGAAGAGGCAGCTGTTCATGGAAATGAGTAAGTAGGAAATCTGAAGGCATAATGTCATTGATCCTTCCCTGAGAGCTCCACTGTGACATCTGCACCACATCATTCCCACCCGGGCTGCTCCTGGGGGCTGCTCAGGAGGAGAGTGCCCGAGGTGAGTCCCAGCTGCCTGGGAAGGTCACTCAGCCCTAGCTTTTGGGAAGCTCCTTCTTAGGCAATGTTCACATCCCTCATCTGTGACTATGCCTGAAGTTTGTGGACAGCTGTTAAAACAAATAATGACAACAGACAGAGCGCCTTTGGCCTTAAAAAAAGATTAAAAATGGCCCTGCAGTGCTGGTGTGACTCGAGAAATGCTTTGGGGCTTGATGAGTGCAGTATTGTCCTCTGGAGAAGAAGTGTTAAGAATTTGTGTTTGCATGGCATCACCTTATCCTGCTGTTCTGCAAGGACCCAGGGCTGGAGGGAGCTCCTGAACTAGGCCAGCATGTCCTTAATTCCAGTATAAGGGGAATATAAATATAAATAAGGGAGCTCAGTATTTATATACATATTTGTACTGGTTGTTTCCAGAGTAGCGTTATTATGGAATCATGGAGTGGTCTGGCTGAGAAAGGACCTCAAAACCCATCCCATTCCACTCCCCCTGCCATGGCAGGGACACCTCCCACTGTCCCAGGCTGCTCCCAGCCCCAGTGTCCAGCCTGGCCTTGGGCACTGCCAGGGATCCAGGGGCAGCCCCAGCTGCTCTGGGCACCCTGTGCCAGGGCCTCCCCACCCTCCCAGGGAACAATTCCCAGTTCCCAATATCCCATCCATCCCTGCCCTCTGGCACTGGGAAGCCATTCCCTGGGTCCTGTCCCTCCATCCCTTGTCCCCAGTCTCTCTCCATCTTTCCTGGCAGCTCCTCCAGGTGCTGGAGGGCTGCAGTTAGGTCTCCCCAGAGCCTTCTCTTCTCCAGGCTGAACAATCCCAATTCTCCCAGCCTTTCCTCCCAGCAGAGCTGCTCCATCCCTCTGATCCCCTGGTGCCTCCTCTGGGCTCTCTCCAGCAGCTCCAGCTCCTGTTCCTGCTGGCCCCAGGGCTGGGGGGGGTCTCACCTGAGCACAGTAGAGGGGCAGAGTCCCCCCGTGTGAGGGGATGTGTGAGGAGACACTCGTGCCTTTTCCCACGTCCTCCTCTCATGACCATCATCTGAGCTTGGTGCTGCAGAGGGAAGCAAAGCCCCAAACCTTTGGTGTGTTGCAGGAGCCCAGAACTTCGATGTGATCCGGCTGTCCACGTACAGAACCGCCTGCAAGCTGCGCTTCGTGCAGAAGAGGTGCAACCGTGAGTGTGCCCTGCTCTGTGCCCAGAGCCTGCTCAGACCTCAGCCTGCTGTGCACGGCTGCTGCAGGAAATGCACCCAGAGGGAGCGTTGGTCAGCCACTGCCAGCCCTTGCTCAAACAGAGGTTTAATGTGTAATTAAATGTGTGATTAGAAAGAGGCAGCGATCATTGCCCAATGCTCTGGAATACCTTCACATTTGTTCTTTAGTGTTCAGAAAACGTGAAGCCCAGGGGCAGCTGTGGTGTGTCCAGCCCTCAGTGCTGGATGCAGGTGGTCCCAAGCTGTGTGAGGGGCTGTTTCCTCACGGGGAGCCCCAGAGCAGCCACAGTGAGCACAGGGACAGTCCCTGCCTGAGGCTGTCTGTGTGGGGACACGTGGGGCATTGGTGACCACCGAGAGCTCTGTCACTTCAAACCTCATTGGGCAGTGAAGTTCTCTCCTTCCTGACCTTGGACAGCTCCCTAGGCAGAACTGAATCCCAGGTGAGCAGGAGCTCAGCCTGTGCTTGGACACAGCCAAGAGCCCAGCAGGATCACGGGTGGGAGGAGATCCCTGATCCCAGGGCACAGCAACTGCTGGGGGGGCTGAGGAGGAGAAGGGCTGAGGAGGAGGAGGCCAGGAGAAGGACTGAGGAGGAGGAGGCCAGGAGAAGGGCTGAGGAGGAGGAGGCCAGGAGAAGGGCTGAGGAGGAGGAGGAGGAGGCCAGGAGAAGGGCTGAGGAGGAGGAGCAGGAGGCCAGGAGAAGGGCTGAGGAGGAGGAGCAGGAGGCCAGGAGAAGGGCTGAGGAGGAGGAGCAGGAGGCCAGGAGAAGGGCTGAGGAGGAGGAGCAGGAGGCCAGGAGAAGGGCTGAGGAGGAGGAGCAGGAGGCCAGGAGAAGGGCTGAGGAGGAGGAGCAGGAGGCCAGGAGAAGGGCTGAGGAGGAGGAGCAGGAGGCCAGGAGAAGGGCTGAGGAGGAGGAGCAGGAGGCCAGGAGAAGGGCTGAGGAGGAGGAGCAGGAGGCCAGGAGAAGGGCTGAGGAGGAGGAGCAGGAGGCCAGGAGAAGGGCTGAGGAGGAGGAGCAGGAGGCCAGGAGAAGGGCTGAGGAGGAGGAGCAGGAGGCCAGAAGGGCTGATGAGGAGGAGCAGGAGGCCAGGAGAAGGGCTGAGGAGGAGCAGGAGGCCAGCAGAAGGGCTGAGGAGGAGCAGGAGGCCAGGAGAAGGGCTGAGGAGCAGGAGGCCAGCAGAAGGACTGAGGAGGAGCAGGAGGCCAGGAGAAGGGCTGAGGAGGAGCAGGAGGCCAGCAGAAGGGCTGAGGAGGAGCAGGAGGCCAGGAGAAGGGCTGAGGAGCAGGAGGCCAGCAGAAGGGCTGAGGAGGAGCAGGAGGCCAGGAGAAGGGCTGAGGAGGAGCAGGAGGCCAGCAGAAGGGCTGAGGAGGAGCAGGAGGCCAGGAGAAGGGCTGAGGAGGAGCAGGAGGCCAGCAGAAGGGCTGAGGAGGAGCAGGAGGCCAGGAGAAGGGCTGAGGAGCAGGAGGCCAGCAGAAGGACTGAGGAGGAGCAGGAGGCCAGGAGAAGGACTGAGGAGGAGCAGGCCAGGAGAAGGACTGAGGATCCCAGGAGGACACGTGTCCCTGCTGTGTCACTGGGCTGTGGTGGCTGTAGCCCGGGGCCCTGTGCTGGTGGATGGCTCAGTCCTGGGAGCAGCTCCTGGCTGTAGTTCCAGGTTTAGGATTCAAACTCTGTCTCAGCAGCAGAGAGCATAAAGCAGTGCTGATCACAGAGCTCTGCCCAGGGCCCAGTTCTCTGCTGCCCCACAGGAGCCCTGGGCAGCCTTTGCCAGCCCTGCTCTGGGGTTGGGGCTGTGCAGCTCTGGGCTCTCTCGGGTCACAGGCTGCTCCAGGGGGGTGGGGATGGCCTGGCTTTGGTCCTTGGAGGGGTTTCACATGAGAAATATAAAACCGGTTTAATTAGGAAAGGCCCAAGCTCACACTGGCTGCAGACCCCGTGTGGGAGATCCAGGAGTGAAGCTCACAGTGTCCCACTCTGGGTGCTGCATCGTGCTCACTTTGGTGGCTGCTGATCCTCAGATGTCTTCTGCACTCCCCTGCAAACCTGAAAGCTTGGACACATTTCAAAATATTGTTTGATGTGGTTCTGCAGATCACTTACTGTGGTTTGGAAAAGGTTTTCTCCACATTGTTAACACTCCTTAGATACAGCAGGGAAATGTAGGGAAACGCTTTGGAGCCCTAGACCTGTGTTTATAAAACATTATGCTCTGGGTTTGGGAACTGGATCAACTGGAAACAGTCAGAGTTTAACTGGAACATCAAGTTCCTCCTTCGATACTCTACGAGTCAGCATGAGGGGGTTCAAAGTTACTGTAAACAGTTGGTGGTGGATTTAGAGTATCATCAGATCCCAGAGTGGTTTGGGTGGGAAGGGGCCTTAGAGCTCATCCCATTCCACCCCTACCGTGGGCAGGGACACCTCCCACTGTCCCAGGCTGCTCCAAGCCCCAGTGTCCAACCTGGCCTTGGGCACTGCCAGGGATCCAGGGGCAGCCACAGCTGCTCTGGGCACCCTGTGCCAGGGCCTCCCCACCCTCCCAGGGAGGAATTCTGGCTGGTGGCTTTCAGTGTCTGCCTCTGCTAGAACACTGCATGCTCAGGGGGGAGGGCTCTGCTCCTTCAGGAACTGTTTCTGACAGAGACCCAGGTGTTGGAGGGTGGAATAAAAGCCCCCTGAGGCATCTGGGCACTGCCCTGTCCCTTCACCAGCTGTGGGAATGAGCTCAGTCTCTCGCTGTGTGCACAGTGACTGTGCCAAAGGACAGCCAGCACTGTTCACAGGCAGTGCCATCACAGTGGGCTTGCCTGCCTTGCAGAACACAAGTTAATTCCTTTTCCCTTGGTTTTTAGTTCACCTCGTTGATATCTGGAATATGATTGAAGCCTTCCGAGATAACGGCCTTAACACCCTGGATCACAGCACAGAGATCAACGTGTCCCGGCTGGAAACCATCATCTCATCCATCTACTACCAGCTGAACAAACGCCTTCCTTCCACTCACCAGATCAGCGTGGAGCAGTCCATCAGCCTCCTCCTCAACTTCATGCTAGCAGCATATGACAGGCCAGTACTGCCTCTGGGTCCTTGCCCTGGCTGCCCTCTGAGCATGGCCAGGGGTCTGTGTGCTGCTGCTGGGGGGCTGGGGGCACACCCACACCCCCCTGTGTCTGGTATCACCCCCCTGTGTCTGGTATCACCCCCCCTGTGTCTGGTATCACCCCCTCTGTGTCTGGTATCACCCCCCTGTGTCTGGTATCACCCCCCTGTGTCTGGTATCCCCCCCCCTGTGTCTGGTATCCCCCCCTCTGTGTCTGGTATCACCCCCCTGTGTCTGGTATCACACCCCTGGGTCTGCNGTATCACCCCTCTGTGTCTGGTATCACCCCCCTGTGTCTGGTATCACCCCTCTGTGTCTGGTATCACCCCTCTGTGTCTGGTATCACCCCTCTGTGTCTGGTATCACCCCTCTGTGTCTGGTATCACCCCCCTGTGCCTGGTATCACCCCCTGTGTCTGAATGCAGCAGTGCTGGTTATCAAACCTGCTGTCTGACAGGAGCTGGAGCCCCCTGGGGCTGGTGTGAGCCCTGTTCTGAGCTGGGCCTGGGCTGAAACTGTGCTGGGGTCTCCTGAGTGCTTAGTGGTGGTTGGAAAGGGAATGTGTTTTGTTGAATCTTGCTCAAAAAGACCCTTTTTGAACTCAGCCTCAGTGCCTGGTTTGCAGCTCAGTGAACTCAGTGTCTGCTTTGCAGCCCCCTCTAACATGCTGTGGCCCCACAGAGCTGATTCTCATCTCCTGGCTGGAAGCAGCTGCATTTCGTGCTCAGGGCTCTGTGCAGGCATCTCCTCGTGCCCAGGTTCAGGAGTTTCTCTCAGAGCCTCTCTCTGCAGATCTTGGGTGGCTGTGCCCCTGGGTGTTCTCTGAGCAGCAGCTGCAGGTCCTCTGCTGTGCTTGGCATTTCTTACTTTTGGTTTTGCCTGTCTCTGAATCAGCTTTTTTTAGAGTGGGATCTCACATCTGCTTCTGCCCACGGAGGGGATTTACCCGAGGCAGTCCCCAGCACTGAGTGTGCCAAATGTTGTTCTGTTTGTCATGTCCAGACTTTGATCCTCTCCTAATGTGACACCTTCTTATTGCCACCGAGCAGAAGCTGTGTGTGTCCCTCAGAAAGTCCAGGCTCGAGGACAAATAAAACCAGCACAAAGCTCAGAGCAGGTTCTGTGCCAGCCAAGCTTTAAAACTTGTCTCAACTAACACCAAACCAGGACCCCAGGGGGGTTTCTGTTCAGTCCTGGTTTGGTGTTAGTTGAGACAAGTTGTAAGGCATGGCTGAGGGTTTGGTGAATCCCAGACAGATCACCCTAAAAAATCCAGGATTTAGACCCAGGAATGGGCACGTTTGGAAGAGCTGCCTCAGGAAATGGAGGCTTTAGTTAGAGGTAGGTTTTTGTCCCCCACTTTCCCCCCAACCCTGTGAGCTCTGCCTTGTCCGGACCCCCAGCAGTCCCTGGATCACAGCACGGTGCAGCAGCTTCCCTTTGCTCCTGGGGCCTGGCGCTGGGATGAGGGAGGAGCTGGGATGTGGGAGAGCCAGAGGCAGGGCTGAGGCTCCCTCTCCAGGAGCTCAGCAGCACGGCAGGAAGGGGTTTGTTAAAAATGCACATCTGTGCTGGAATTGCATCCCTGTGCTGCTGGAATTGCATCCCTGTGCTGTGGAATTGCATCCCTGTGCTGCTGGGATGCACACAGTCACAGAGCTCTCACAAAATAAGCAGAGCTGCTGGCACTGATGCCTTTCCTTGGTCTTAAAATCAAGAGCCAAACACGGTTAGAGGGGAAAAAGGAATTTTACCTTGGTATTTATTTGAAGGATCCTTGGTGCACTCTGTCCAGGTGGAGCACGCTGGAATGCACATCCAAATGCACACCCAAATGCACCCCCGTGAGCACCCCCTGAAATGCACACCCACAGTGGTTTGGGTATAAAATTCTAGGCTTTACCAATGAGCATATCTATCAAAGATTCCCCAATGGGAGGCTGAGTGAACCCCCCTCTCTGAGGAACCTTCCCCCCTGGACAGGCTTATTTTAGTTTACAAAATGTGTTCCAGAGAAGGCCTTGGTGTCTGAGGCTTCCAGGATGTTTGGTCTCCTGGCTTAAGGGAATACTGGGCCTATGCTGGTTATCAAACCTGAACAATTAGAAATATGTGGGCTAAAAGGCCCTTAAAAATACATAAAAGTTATACAAAAGAGTAGATAGAGGGGGTATATATAAAAAGCAAAAAAAGCATCATGGCATCGACACCATCAGAGCCTTTAACATTCCACAAGGCAGGTACAATCCCAGAATCCTGGAATGGTTTGGGTGGGAAGGGGCTGTAACAATCATCCAGTGCCACCCCTGCCATGGCAGGGACACCTTCCACTGTCCCAGGCTGCTCCAGGCCCCAATGTCCAGCCTGGCCTTGGGCACTGCCAGGGATCCAGGGGCAGCCACAGCTGCTCTGGGCAATGCCTGCAGCTCAGCAAGCTCTGCTGCCTTTCCTAGGAATTCCCTGGGGAGGAATTCAGGGCCTGGCACAGCTGGAATGCTGCAGTGGGCTCAGGGAGGGCCAGCACAGGAGGGGAAGGTGCTCTGGAGCTGTGCCTGGGCTGGGTGAGGAGCTGCCTGGAGCTGGGGATCAGTGGCAGATCCATCCCTGCTCTGGGACCTGCTGCAGAACCCTGGCTGGGAGGATGGTGAGGATGAGGAAGGAGCCTCACAGGCCTGGCCTGATTTAAAGCAGTCCCCAGTCCTGTTTCCAGTCTTGGTTGTTACAGGAGATTCGAGCTCACATGGAAGGTTTTGCCTTTTCCCCTCTGATGGGAATTCAGATGGAATGGCACTGGCACAGAGGGTTGGGGAAGCTCCTCTGGAGCTGCTCCTCTGGCAGCCTGCAGGGAGGAGTTTGGGGTTTTGGGTGATTTATAAACACAGTGTCAGTGGGGCAGGCCCAGTGCCGGGGGGCACCAGGAGAGACCTTTCCAAGGACAGGTTGTGTCCTGGAGGAGACACTGATGGCTTTGGGAACTGGTTTTCCAGGAACTAATTCAAAGCTGAACCTTCCTGTGCTATCAAATGAATGTCTATTAAAGAGTGAAAGGGGAGGGAGCTGAGGCTGTGATTTAGGGAGGTTGGAATTCCCAAGTGAGGTTTGCCCTGGGCTGATCCCCAGCGTGGGCAGCAGG
>VZRV01004031.1:298-36142 GCA_013398115.1 Falcunculus frontatus
GCCCCTGCCCGCCACGGCCCCTGCCCAGCGCAGCCTCCCGGCCCTTCCCGTGCGCTCCCCGGCCGCAGGCCGTGCAGGGCACGGCGGCACTGCAGGGGCGGAGAGCCAGGGCAGTGCCTAGAGGAAAGCAGACTTCCAAGGGAGCACAAAGCGCATTGCTCGGCGCCTGGCACCTTGGGTCTTGCGTTCTACGCGCCCGGTGGGTAATGTGGGTTATCGGCGATCGGGATGTAAAAGGAGCTATTTGATAGCGTACATTTGCCTCACAAGTACTTTAACCTACGTATACCACTGGGCAGGGGCTGGACAGAATAACACTGAAGTCTCTTGGGTACCCCCCCACCTGCCTGACGTGCTGCCCTTTGTGGGCAGCCCTTTGTCAGCGGGAATGGCGAGGCCTTTCCATCGCCTGGACAGTGACCGTGTCAGCCTGCAGGGACAGAGGGTGTGTGTGAAATGGGCTGACAAACCTCACTTCGTTTTTCTGGTCGAGCAAAGCGAAAAGGGAAGATGGCTTAGAGCAGGTTGAGCTTTTAATGCTGGCAGGTAGGAAAAAGTCGTAAGGGTCTTCTGCTGTTGCAGCCTGATTTGTGTATGCTCAGTCAAGAAGTGAAGGGGTTTCCTGCTAATGTAGAGAAGTGAAAATCAGAGTGAAAATAGATGTTGGGTGGATTTTTATATTTTATCCACCTAGATTTTAGTAGAGCAGTGTAGTCCGTTTCGAAAGATTACGTCTCAACCCATCAGGTGTCTGCCCTTTGTGTAGATGCTTGCGTGACTGGTACACAGGTCTCTAAAGCTGGTACTGACTCAGAGTTTGGTTTAGGATGTAATTTAAATGCAGTCACGTTGAACTAACTATTGACTGAAATTTAAGAATCTCTTACAGGAACGAGCATTCAGATTTTTAGTTAAAGTTTCATAGCTCTGTGATTAGGGGAGAAGCCAAATGAATGTGGATGTGATGTGGGTATTCTTCAGCCTCCAAGAGGTGTCCTGAAATTTGCTGTCTTAAGTGCAATATGTTTCACATCTAACAATGGCAGTAATTGGTTTCTTCACTCAAACTTGAGCTTGTAGAAGAACCCTGAGCAAGTCTTGACATAGGCTGCCTTTGTGCCCGTAGAATTCAAAAGTAGAGACTGATGCAGCTGTAGGGTGCTTTCTCTGAAGGATTGGTAGATCAGGAGTTCATGAGACACATCTGTTTTAACTTGCTGACCTCTGAGGTACAGAGGAAGGATTCTGATTGAAGGAACCTTTTATCTCTGTCCTTCCTCTTCAAAATGACCCTGTGTTAAATGTGTTCTGTCAAAAAGCATGCACAAGCATAATTTCTTAATTTTGCTGTACTGGGTTTTATGCCTTCTCAGCAGCTTTCCCAGATGAATTATTTAGGCTTGAGTTGAATTCTCAAGGACAGAGTGAGAGCTCATGCAGCTTCTATTCTGACATTTCAAGTATTTGAGTGAAGTCTTACAGTTAAATGTGTAGCTAAATACTTCTTTTGGAGTAGGATGAAGAACTCTTAATACTGTCTCAATATGACATTGCTTTACTGTGTTTCTTCTTAGAACTTTTTAGTCATATTTCCTGCATCTCTTTTCTGTACACTTTGTTACTGACACTTTGTGGGCCAGCAGAGACTGAGAAGAGTACTCCAGGTTCCAGGGCTTTAGGTTTCCTTAGTTTTTTTCCAAATAACAAATTAAATATGCTTTAATTGAAAAAAAAGGATTGATCAAGTGTAGTTCCAAGGTGCAGGTGGCTGTAGAATAACTATAATGAGAGAAATGAATAGGTCTGTTGGTGCTTTCTCTGTGCTGTCCTATTTGCAGTGATTATTCCAAATTTCTGTTCCTCTAGTGCTTAGGCTTCTTGCTCTCACTGCATTGCTTTTGTAAATTTGCAAAAATGTTCATGTGCAAACATAAAGGTTGCATTCTCTTGGTTAATTGCTCATCATTTAATGCTCACCTGCTTTTGATTGGCATGTTGCTGAACTCCTGTGGTCCAGTTGGGAGCTCTGTGAGAGAGAGGAAGGGGATTATTTACCTGCTACTGAGAGGGGAAGGGAATGACTTTCCTACCATCCTAAAGGCTCTAACTGATGATGGTAACTTTTGGTGGTTGGGTAGATGTCCAAGGCCTTTCTGTGTAATTGTGAGCTTGGCTCATGAAAGGTAAGAAGCCCATGAATGTGCTCTGGAAAGTCACTTCTGTTTTCCAGTCACTTGCATGATGTAGTGAGTTGCATATTAGAAGTAGAAATTGAGATTTTTAAATTTTTTTTAATTTTATTTTTTTTTTAAGCTGTTCATCATGCTTGATCATTTAGATCAGAAGTTTTAAAATGTTAAGAGAACTGTCTGGTGTTAGTGCTGTTTTCTTTGACTGTCATAATAACTTTTGCCATATGAGTAATGTTTCACTAATAGCATTCTTCAGGATACTAACATAGAACTAGACCCAATTGCTATTTGAAGTGTTTAATAAAAAAGAAGGTCTTGTTGTTAGACCATGTCTATCTTCTACCAGAGAACCAAATACCTTGGTTAGGTGTTTTGGAAATTGCCAGAACACAGAACCTGGTACTTTCTGTAGCAAGGCTTATTTGATTTGTACTACTTGTTTTCTGGGCAAGATGATGCTGTGGTGGTTCTGGTTTGGGACAGTCAGAGCAGTCAAAAGCTGGTAAGCAAGGTCTGCTTGGGGAAGAACCTGAGTAATGAGGTATGTGTAAAACACAAGGCAATCTCTCATTTTTCACCCTGTCAAGTGCCATGTGTGAGGTGGTTGACTCCCATCTCACAGAAAAAAGCTTGCTCTGCACCAGTAGTAATTGTGAAACTCTTCATTGGAGTCACTTGCTGAAGCTTTTGCTGTTGGGCAGGATGGGAAAAGGATGACATGGTTGTAGCCTCCTTATCTGAGGCTGGGTTTAACCAGACTCCTGAAGCTTTTAATAGTTTTGCAGGTATTACCTCCTGAGCAGCTGCTGTGCATGTAACAAACACACTCTTGTCTTTACTTGCAGAATCGGGCCACTTTCAGATTTGACCCTGCAGATGAAGACAAAAGAAAGGTGAGTAAAATAGGCTGTTGAGCTGCATACCTCAGTGTGGAAGTATGAAAGAGTAAAGGCAGTCTCTTAACTTAGCTGCCATTGTGAAATGGTGCAAGCAGTGAGTATAAAGTTATATGTTAATTTTTGCTTCTTCAGTCCAAGAGACATGACAGCTACACATTCCCTTTTTTTCTGAAAGAGAAAAGCAAATTCCCCTAGTCTTGAATGAAAGTAGTTACAGAATAGCCCATAAATGATTTTGCTGGGTACAGATTTGAGATGAGGTGGAGGAATAAGGGTAAAGATACTCTTCTATATCTACTGAGATAAAATTTTGCAATAGATTTTTCAATTTTCTCTCTTCTCAGCAGGTAGCAATATGACAGATGTATTTCTTGTCTATGTGAGATGCTTAAAGAATACTAGAGATTAAGATGAAGGGATAAGTACAGAAGAAAGCTATTAAGCTGTAAGGAAGACAGGGTTGCAGAAGCCTATTATTCCAAAGGTGGCTCTAATCAGTGAGATGTGGTACATGCATGTCAGGTGTCAAAGATGGGAAATGTGTATTGAGCTGTACAGGTGTGTCAGGGCTTAACACATCCCTTGGGATCCATCCACAGCCTTGCATTTAGAGCTAGGATATGGATTGTTTTTAATTTTTCCTGTTATTTTTAGGGTGTGATATGTAATAGCAAGCCCCTTCCTTTCTGTTGTGTAATTAGCTTTGGGGCTGATTTGCATATTTATTCAGAAAATGTTCATTAGTGACTGAGGCTGTATGTTTCTGCTATTTCTGGAATAAACTCAAAGCTTGAAACCAGAATTGCTAGGTTCCTACAAGGATAGCTTGTCTGGAATTGGGCACACATTGTTTCATTCCATGATTTTATGCAAAATCTAAATATTTTAAGGTATTAAGTGTTTTTGTGGTAGAATTGGGTGGGATGATAAGTCTGTCAGTCTTTTGCATTTGCAAACCCATCAGTTGTTTGTACTGTAATCTCCAGTTGCAATTCCTTGTTACACAGAGGACTCAGAGACCTCTTAGCTTTCCTTTATCTGTGGCTTTACTCGAAGCTGACACTCAGTAGTGTGGTAATGGACTGTGTGTGTCATTTCTGATCTGCAGAAGAACTCAGCTGGGATCTTGACTTGGTGTTCCTGCCTCTCTTTCCTCACCGTCCCTACCATCCCTTTTTACACTGCAAATGAGCAAATGTCTAGTCTGAAATATTGATTGCCAACTAAAGAACATAGGAAAGGAGAAGAGAGCAGAAGCCAAACTGACAAAAGTGAAATAAAGACAATGAGTTTGGAGGGGTGTTTATAAGGTATACAGTATAAGGAATTTTTTTTCTGTGGATGGTTGAGTTTGGTTTTTTGGGGATGGTTTGTTTTTTTTTTTTAACAGCTGCTCAGCTGCACATGCTCAGTATCTTTGGTATCTGTAAAGCATTGAGCATTCTCCTTTCATCCTTCAGTTAAGGTAAAAAATAAAAATGGTTTAAATTGAAAGAGAAAGTAGGACTTCATTATTTTGTCATTGGTTTCTAGTGCTATTGAAGACTTTGCATTATAACCTGATGAATGCAGTACATGCTTCTTACCAGTCTCTTGCTGCACACTGGCTTTGTTCATGGCCTAGGAGGAAGTTTGCTGGTACTTATGTACTCCAGCAAGCCTCAGACTTTGGTGTAAGTCATTTATATCTGTGCAAGAGTGCACTTAAAATTCAACAGTGCTTGTCTCTTCTCTGCCTCACCTCACAGCTACAGCCATGACCTTACAATTACAGCAAGGCTGCCTCAGTAGTGGGATTGTGTTGTAACGGAGCTGTAACTATGCTTTAAGCTTTCTACGTTGGATACTGTTAGGGAGAGGACAACCCAAATACAGCAGTGACATGCTGAAAATACAAAAGATAGAAAGGGCAAAACTATGGCTTGACTAGAAGCTGGGTAGATTGAACAGAGTAAATTGTTCTGCAGTGATATATGGCTATCAAAGCACAATGCTTTAGGCTATAGCCTAACTAAATCAGCAGTGAGTTTGTGATACTGAATTCCAGGAGGAAAGTAGGTTGTGTCGTGTAGAAGGCAGGAAGACAGGTAATGCTATCAAGCTTGTTTATCTGGATGTAGCCACAGGACTGTAATACATCACAGGGTGATAAAAACACAAGATTGTAATGTGAGCTGTCCTTGTACTTGTCCTGGTTGTTTAATGATGTATGTGTCTGCATTGGCCTATATATGGTGTTATGGATATAAATCAGATGGAAATCTGTGTAAGATCCACTCAGACACCAGGCACATGAAGTCAGTGCCAATCCTTCTTAACTTGTTATATACCAATAAAAAATACGAATTTCTGGAAGCCTGTTTTCAGTTTCTGTGTGTAAACAGTATAGAAATTGCCAACCAGAAGTAAATGTGTTCTAGAATAGCAGCTGAAATTAAGGCAGTGGGGTTGTGTCTGAGGAGCATAACGAGCTCTTAGAAATCTAAAATATTTGTCTCAAGCAATCAAGAAGTTGTTGATGATGTTTTGCTGGAAAAAGTTGAGTCTTCGGAACTGCAACACTTCACAGCACCACGGCATGGTTGAGACAAACAGTTGGTTCTTTAGGGCTGTTCTGGAATCCACTCCAGAAAATTAATATCTATTAACTTGACCAGGCAGTCGCCTTGGAGAGAGTTGTCAGGCATAGTGTCTCCCTCTCTGTGGCACAGCAGGTGCTTCAGCTCAAGCTCACATATCCTAATACAAAAAGGAAAGGGTTTTTTGGACTACTTGATCCTTATTTAATAGCTTTGCTCTCCGTTATACTTTGTCAGGGCCAAATACTGCTTCTGAAGTAGCAACACATTTGTGCTGTTTACAGACTTAAAATGGTAAGAAAATGACAGTACTGTCTGTGCCCTGGAAATGTCTGTCAGCACTGACTGCCTGGTTGGCCAAAGCATTCCACAGCTGGAAGTTGCTATAGCACCATTTACTGTGATATAACAGACAAAGTAAATCTGCCCAAGATGGCAAGTAAGGCTTTTTAAATTGGGTGAAGGCACTGAGTTTGCAAGAGGAAGGGGAAAAAGGGAAGCAGCAGCCAATTGTAAGAATATCACTTACAAGCCATATTCTTACCTGAAATGATTGAGCTGTTTCCTCTTCAGCTCCATACCTTTTTTTTCTGCTTCACCTTTTGTAGTACTTGGAACATCTGATTTCTGCTGTATCAGGTTCAGCTTACTGTGTTGGATCTCTAATAGAAATCTTCAGAATCTGAGACCAGTGTTCTTGAGTTATTGTCCAGGTTCAATTTGAACATGATGGATCTAAAATTCAGTGGGAAGAAGATCACCAAAACAGTGTTTTCCCCTTGCATTGCTGAGTGTTTTCAAGGTGTTGAAATAGCTGGTGGTAAATCATATCAAATGTATTGTGGGGCTTTCTCTACCAATTAAATTCATGGTGTGGGGAGATTCTCTAAGTCTGTGGGTGGTACCATATCTTAACTGTGGAAGGATGCAAGGAATGAAGTATGTTGATGGAGCAAGATACTCTAAATCTTAGAACGTCATTGTTAGGTAGTGCTGTTGATGCTGTGATGCTTCAGGGAGGTCTGAAGGTTCCTGCAGCCACCAAGGCACAGTTTTTCTCCTCCCAGTAAATTTATGGCAAGCTTTTAAAGTCTGTTAGTGAGTGTCCTGTAAAGATATTAAGCTCAGGTTCTCCTGTGGGCACACTGTGTGGTATCTTAGTAGCTGTTGTTATTGTTCTGACTTCACCAAAACCCCTTAAGGGAGTACCAGTCTGTAAGAGGAAAAAAGTACTAAGTATCCTTCATTAATATTGAGCGTTTGTTCTAATTCCCTCTGGTCCTGCCCATTCCCATCCAGCATTTTTCAGCTTTTACTGAAACCTCTTAAGGTTCATGACAAGGCAGTGAAATCTCTCCTTTTAACACCCTTCTTTCACCACAGGATTACAGAGGGTAAAAGGGTTCTCCCTCTCCCTGTCCAGTGAGGTGAGCAAGGAGGGCTGCTGTGAGTGCAGCTGCACAGGATTTCACCTTTCTGTGACTCTGAAGCAGGTGTTTTTTCCACCAGTTCTGACAACACAGATTGCTCAGTTGCTCCTCACCTCACCTGCAGAATTGTCATGCTCTCACATGTTCAAACCTTCAGCTTGGAGCTGTGCCATGTCAGAGCTGGCAGGCTCCTGCCAAACCTCCCGCTGTCAGTGCGGGCTGAACAGTGCAGTGCTCCAGTGAAGCAGGCTGAATCCTCAAGGAATACAAGTAACCACCTTCCCTCCCCACCCACATCTGTCCACAAAGAGTAGGCAAAAATTTGGCATGGTCTTCTCAGGGGAGATCATCTAATTGTCCTGTTATTCAGCACACTGGATGAAACATGTTATGTAAGTGTTGTCTTGACTTCCAGAGAAATGAAAGTTTTAACTGACATTTCAAATATTCTTGGTCTTCCTTTCTGACTGCCCTGGATGCTTAGCTCTGAAACGTAATAGAAACCTAAACACAGAAACTGAAACTTTCCTTCCCCTCCCCTCCCCACAACCTAATCAGCCTGTGAACAAAGATATGGAAGATAATGGAAGTAAAGAAATTATATTGCCTCAAAGCCACGCAGCAGATCTGTGGCTGAGCAAGGGAGAAAACATAGGTCTCTTGTATCTCAGGAGAGGTCTTTTTCTACTGGGCTGTGATGCTTCTTAGCATCAAGACTTTATGCTGTCAGGATAAAGGACCAAAATAGGTTAATAGTTTGTCAAAACAAGATGACAAATGGGTTTTTGTGGCCTTCCTGTTTCAACACGAGATTTAACATTACAGCATAGACAAAAGCAATGGTGTGTATTGTTCTGTGTTAATCTTACTATTAGCACGAAAGCTGAGAAATCTTCAATTTCAGAGAAATTAATGGATTTTACAATAAAAAAAGTTAAAACTAGAAACTGCCTTGAGTCTGTGAACAAGGATATAAAAACCAATTCTAGCATGGTTGATGAAAGCCAAAATGTTATCTGGATATCAAAAGGATAGAACCTCAAACAAAGAAATGTTAAAATCTTGCAGTGACTTAAAGGGTAGCAACAAAGCCCCTGAAACTAGAACAGTCATCATCCATGTTGTGGAAGGGGGAGGTACCTTCCTGTATGAATTTCCACTTGCTTTCATTTCCAGCCATATAAATGAAATCTGTGCCCCTTAGTTTATGCCATGCTAATGGCCTACAGGGTGGTAGAAAGAGCACCACCTAAAGAAAATGAAAAGCATAATAATGTTTTTGTGGTCACATCTCTTCCTGTTTCTCTTCACTGTGTGCATTGTTTCCCTTGTACCATCAAGGCCAAAACAGAAAATGTGAAAATGTGCTGTATGGCATTTGGTTTTAGTTGTTTCCAAGGCAGTTTCCTAGTAGGGTGAGTCTTCAGAACTTTCCATGGGTAGCTCTGCAATTATAATCAGATACTTTAGCTTTTCCTGAGCTGCTGATGGCTCTTGGGATCAGCCAGTCACAGATATCCTAACTGATTGCTGATTCCTCTAAAATCACTCTGGATGGCTCGCTAGATCTAACTCCAGAGAATTTTGTCAGCAGTTTAGTTTGTAAGCAGGTTGCTAAATCTCAAAAAAAAAAGTTCTATTTAATATCTATCTCTAGTACAACTATTCAGAGTTAAGACTCTTCTGGTGCTTCGTTTCACTAAGATTTAAAGCCAAGACATGATTTTGTATTTTTAAATTAAATTGCATGTCTTTTACTGTACAGAGGGAAGGTTAGACTTCCACTTCTCATCGCAAATCAGCAGGAGGTTGGTGCCCTTTGGGATCCCTCCTGCAGTGCTTTTGACATTTTGCAGTGACACTGCCATAGCAGCAGGTGGGTAAAACTTATGGAAAAAAGAATTTAAAAATCATTCAGAATTTGAAAGGCTTGGGCTCTTTGTAATCAAATGAGCGTTCAGAATTTAGATAAATTGTTACAGACCACCTTGTAGCAGCTGATACCAACAAGGACGACAATATCTTCTAATTGGAAGGTGCTTAAACACAAAATGAACTGGCATTTTTCTGAAGTTTTGTGAACTTACAACATTCAGTTCTATGTTATTCCTCAAAACCAAACAGACTCCACACTTCAACTTGCAAAGCAGAGTTAATTGTATGGAAAACTGTCTTAGCAACAGAAGGTGAACTCCTGTAAGAAGTTGAGGTGTGGCTGGGTAATTTGACTGTGGATCTAAACTGGTAATTTTTTGATTCCTAGGCATTTTTATAAACACTTCAAAGATGCCACCTTCAGAAACATTTAGTGCAGGTCTAGCATACCATGCTGAAGTCGGGGAGTTGAGCAGATCTGTGTGAGCAGCATTAGGTTAATGGTGAGAAACTCTGAGAATGCTGTGCTTGAGTATCTTTTTCCAGCCACAGTAAGTACCTATATGCCTGTACAGGTGGTCAGATGTGGGGTTTATAGTGTTGTAGTGTCTCTAATATTCTGATAAAAATTTCTTATGTTGCCTGTGTGCTAGTAAGAGGTAGAGCTCATTCCTTGTTTTCAGACTTACTGAATTAGTCTAGTCAGGGCTGTGGAGACGAAGTCAAGATCTTGGTTGTCTGGGTGGTGCTTTTGGGTGGGCTTAACCCCAGGACAAGCATACTAGAAATCATATTGTGGGTTCCTGCTGTTTCACTTTGTTTACAGATTTTCTTTTAACATTGTTGAAGTTGAAAACAAGTTGAAATCTACTGTTGTTTTCTCCCTTATTTTTCTGGAGTGTCTGTTCTAGATGTGCTTTAGATCTAATATTTGTTGTTGGTTTTGTTTTTTGGGGTTTTTTTTTGGCTTTAATTCTAAGTCATCACAGTAATAATATTGGCTCAGCTGTCCCAAGTGGAACCTTTGTTTTGAACTTTGTGCCAAGGTCATGGGCTTCTGTGCTCCCCACCTTTTCATGGTGGTGGTGGAAAGTGGAATTCCAGAGACCATTCCTCAAGAACTGTATTAGACTTTACTAGTATTCCTATGCTTTTTGTAATCACTTTCTTGACACACGCTGCCTGAGATCACAATATGAATTTCGGGTCCTAAGCAGACTTCTGCACTAGGGCTATTCAACCCAGTTGCTGCTCTGGCTCCTTTGGTAATTTATTCATGTTGATGGTCAAGACACCAAGCTGGGGAGGTGGAAGCATGGAGGAAGTGTGTCCTGGGAGGTACAGTCCAGTTTATATTGTATTGGGAACTTCTTTGTGACAATACTTCTTACTCTAGTACCTATGAGTAGTAGTGGTGTCTTGAGCTTAAGGCATAAAAACCCATCGGAGTCCTCTCACATCAAGTCATCTCTTCTGGCCTTTTTCCCCTTTGATTGATTGTCCACTTCTGTAATTCAGATATTACAGTTCTGACCTGCAGATTATTGGAGTGTTGTATTTTCCCATGCTGCATTTATATGATTGTTTACCCCTGCAATCCTGTTGGTATAAAGAATCTGTGAACTATTTTGACATCAAGAACAATCTGTGGTGTTCTTGATGTCAAAAGCAGCAGTTTTGCTGGTTTGGTAAAACTGCTGCAGTCTGTCTTCAAGTAAAACTGCATTATGTATCTGTGTCAGAGGTGATATTTCTAAGAGTCTTACTTAAAACAGGAGAAGCCTGTTTAGGTTGAAGTGGCCACACAAACATGGAGTACTAATCCTTGTATGTTAAGTAGCAGTTATTTTGGTTTCTTTTTCTCCCAACCTCCTGACTGAAACAACCTTAACTTGAAATTTTGCAGGTGCTGTAGGTGTGACTGTTGTACTTTGACATCTTTTTAAAACCTTTCACTTCTCTCTAGCTCTGTTACTCTTCTGGAGTTTTTAGTCCTGATACTGGAACTGGCAGTGGTGGGTAAGGGCTGCCATTTTGGCTTAATGCTTTTGCAAATGTTGATGTATTTGGATTGTATCCATGAGGAAAACTACTTTTGGTGTTCTCTGAAGGCCTTTTGTAACAGTTCATATTTTGAAGAGCTAATATGGAATACCTATTTACTCAAGTCAGATAAGACCTCAAAAGTTATATGGAAGCTTAGCAAAGTAGTTTCTTATTGCCACCAATATTTTGACACTAAAACTGTTCCGTTTTTCTTTGTTGTGTTTGCCTAGAAACTGTGTGAGGGAATTCTAAACATCCTTGAAAAAGACACAAAAACTTCATGTCAAACTGCCTGCCTGGAGGCCCTCCGGATTCTCTCCAGGGACAAGAAGGTTTTAGTGCCTGTAACCACAAAGAGGAACATGCAGATCCTTATGAAGCTAGCAAAGCTGGACACTGTGGAAGATCCTTTGGAGAGAGTATCTGAATTTCCTGTGATAGTAGAAGCCTTAAAATGCCTCTGTAACATAATTTTTAATAGTTCAGTTGCACAGAAGCTGAGTTTGGAACTGAATCTTGCAGCGATGCTCTGCAATCTTCTGCAGAAGTGTAAGGACCGGCAGCTGGTTGATGACATTAAATGCTTTGATTTGCGTCTCCTCTTCCTCTTGTCACTTCTGCACACAGATATTAGAGCACAGCTGCGTCAGGAACTACAAGGGGTGGAAGTTTTGACTCAGGCTCTGGAGAGTTCCCTGAGTGTAAGATGGACAGAAGAATATAAAGCAGCAGAAGATCGTGACAGGCCTCCTCTATCTTTGCAAGAGACAGATTGTGCCATTGAGGCACTAAAGGCTCTATTTAATGTAACACTTGACAGTTGGAATGTCCACAGCAAGGTAAGGCTTAGCTGAAGTGCTTATTTTCAATTGATTTTGTTTAGCCTGCAAGAACCAGCAGGCAGATACACTAGAGGCAGTTATTGTTTGTGTTGCTACTTGGGCAAAATATTTTATCCATACATTTTCTGTGTAATGGGAGAATAGCTTGGCTTGCCTAATGCAAGTTAAAACCGTGTGGTTTTGAATACAAAAATGCCAAAAATACTGTTTCATAAAAGTCTTAGATTTCCAAAAGAAAATAGATGTTCACTAATAATTAGCTAGCTAGGAAAAACTTCTTAATCTAAGTGTGTCAGATGGCTGCATCTCTGGAAGTTGTGGACTATGGCAGAAGGGTAATAGATAGAGCTGAGAGGACTCCCTAGTTTTTGTCTGTTGTATGATAAGTACATCAACTCTCATTTTTAAAAAATAACTCTGATGAAAGAGTGGTACTGTTTTTAATATCTTTGGCCCATTCTCCCAACACCAGCTTTGGACTTAAACATTATCTTTTAAGATGAGATCAAGTACAAGAACCAAATACAGTTTCATTGTTATGTCTTATGAATAAGGTTTATCTTCCTTTGTTTTCATTATTACATCAGATCTTTTTTTTTCCTTAGAAAACTGTGCTTCCTATGCATTGCATTCTTTAATTTATAAACAGAAATTACAAGGATAACTTTGCTGAATAACCTGATCCTGTGCTACAGCAGGAGAATTATGTAGGGAACCTTTTTAGTCCACATCATAGTCTCTAGAACAATGTTGTTTACTTTTCACTGGATGTTGTAAATATTCAGCATAGAAAGCTGATCAAAATTCTACAGTAGTTAAAACTTTCAAATAATTGTTCTCTTTAGTGCATTGGACTAAACAGCAAATAAGACATTAATTATAACTTTAGGGAAAATTTGAGAAAAGTCTGAAGTTTATTCTTTGCATTAATGTCTCAAGGATATGGTGAGTAAGAAATCCTGAAATTTAAGGTTAAGTGACTGAAGGATCAGAGAAGCTAATATCTGAGTTAAGGAAATACAAAGAAAGTGAACATTCTTCTGTTTCTCTTTCTGACTTAGACCCTTATTAAAAGTACCTTTAACTTCGTCAGAGTTCTTTGTATAGACAAGTGATTGTTTTGGAGGTTAAAAAGTATGTAACACAGGTTTATGGAAAGTTGGAAAAAGAAACTGTATTACATGTTCACCTCTTGAGAGGTAAGCTCTTGACATCTGGGAGTTGGTTTGCTCTTACAAAATACTGAATCTGGAGAGATGTAAAGCCCAGCTCACTGCAGGAAGGCAGGCAGGAGATGGCACATGGTTGTGGCTTTATCTGATGAGGTTTTGTGTGGCTGCTGTCTGTGCAATGAGGGAGGTTTTGTCCTAGAAATCTTTTCCTCCTTGAACAGCCCAAGCATGCATGAAGCTTTTTTTTTTTTTTTTAAACATGAGAGTTTAAGACATCCCAGGGCAGGAGAAGCTTATTTTGTGTTTTGAGATAGATAATAATTCTTTACTAGAAATTCCTAAAAGCAGAGAAGCTTTAAATTAAAGAACTTTTTAGTGGCTGTTAGCCAGATATGTTAGGTGACATTCTACTTAGTGAATATTCCAGTGGCAATTTTAATGGTCTGGAAGAAGAGTGGAAGGCGTGTTAATGAAGTGGGCTGAAGATGCAGATTTTGAAGAGATTCCAAACAGCAGAACACGTGGAAAATAAAAGGAGAGCACAGAGGTTGGGCATGTGGGTAGAAAGCTGAACAAGATCCACCCTAATGTGGACAGAACCATTTGAAACGCCAGTATTTCATGACTGGAGATGGTTTCAAAGTAGCAAAGCCAGACAAGAGCTGCAGGTGGTACAGTTGGCAGATCTGGATGCTGATGCTACAAAAGATGCATTGAGTGCTTTGTGCCAGGTCAAACACTGCAGAACATATGATGGATGCCAAGAAGAGCTGTTGAAAAACGGTGAGGACAATGATACACAGTTAAATGATTGCGGTTACTGGTGTACTTTTGTGTGGCTGCTGTCTGGTGGGAGACTGGAAGAGGGGATTGCTTGGAGAGAGGAAAAAGTAGGGCAAATAAGGTTGCTGAGAAGTTATTAATGGAATGGAGGAACGGTATCAAGGGAGCAGAAGCAAGGGAATTAGAAAAAGAGACAGACTGGGTGGAGGGAATGAAACTTGGCAGCAAAAGACCTAAATGAGGAGAAGACAAATTATATGAAGAACATGCATAATCTAAATGGATGAAGAGGTGGCCTGGTGTAAATACAAGAAGGGAGAGAGTGGTATGTTAGGAATAGTGGTATGGAATTGAGCAAACACTTGTAACTGGGTTTTCTAGTAATGAAGGCTGATTTAACTGGAAAAACCTCCCCAGTGAGTTTTACAAGGCTAAGTTCAAAGTCAGCTTTTGAGAGTTACATAGCATTAAGCATTCAGTGAACACTAAGGTACAGTCCTTTTATTGATAGGGATGGATGTTATGATCTAATAGGTATTTTCCATCTTTAATTTTTATTATTCTAGTGACCTGAAACCCTCACTTGCAATCTTCAAAATGAAAAAATATCTTCATAATTTATATTTATATAGAATGAATCTCATCAATTTCGTTACATGGCTGCCATCCTTCGACACTGCTTATTAACCACGGGCCCTACTGAAGAAAAAACTGAAGAGTTGCACAGGTTGGTAGAATTGCAGAACCAATCTATGTTAAAAGGGTTTTGTTTGGTTGGTTTTCCTAAACAGAAATTACTTTGTCTAAAAACTAAAGTGGATATCTGAGAAACAATGAAAACTATTAATTTGGAGTTAATAGCGTTAGTCTTTTTTTGATGTAGGCTCTTTTCCTCAAATATTGTTTAAACATGTCCAGTTTTCCAGAGAGAATGTGGCTATCAGGATTGTTATTTTCTGTCACTGATAATGAAGCTCACCTTTTTTAGATTTTATGTTCGTGTGTGTGTATCTGAGGATGAAAATACATATGGAAATTCTAAGTGTAGTTCAGATTGAAGTGGAATACAAATGTTTTGTACAGAAACTGATGGAAACACTTCATTTTGAGATTTCTGTATGTAACAGAAACACTTCATTTTGAGATTTCTGTATGTAAGTTTTGCAGTTCTGATGGATTCGTGTGGAAGTAACAAGTTGATATTTTATCCCAATAGTTCTATGCTGCTTGATTGGAAGTACAAATATTTTTTCCTTGGTAATAATTTTTTTTCAAAGATAAGTGAATCACAGTTTTAGGTGTGTGGTTTGTTTTTTTCTTCCTCAGTCCTGCACCCAGCTGTTATGTATTGGCAGCCAGTAATTCAGTCAGAATTCAGATTATTTGTGGTGAGGTGGTGGTTCTTTGTTTAGTGTTACTGTTCTTTCTCCATGATGATACCCTTATTTTTACCTACTAGGTCAGCTGTTCACTGGGCCTGACAGTACAGTAGCTTCTCTCAGCAATGAAATGTTGCCATTTTCTTCTTCAGAAATGTCTGCATATCTAACTGTAGGGTCTTCTGAAGGTCTTCTGAACCAGTCTCTAGGAAGAAGGATACAGCTTTTCCCACCCAGCAATCTTGAAAGTGTTCAATGACCTTGATTAAAGTCTTGGAAAGCTCTTAGAAATCAACAGTCTTAGAAGGTGAACACTAAAATCCTACATCAGAGCCCTTCTCAGCTGGTGCAGACTAGTTTGGAATAATTTAGGATACTGCTGCAGTAGTTGGCCATGGCTGAAGTTAGTGCTGTGTCCTAAAGGGCAGTTAGTGTTTTCTCTTTGCTGCTGCTTATGGTGGGTGTTTTGTGCTCTCAGCTTCCTTTAAGGGAGGGACTGGCAGGAATAAAATCCCTACTGCTGGGAAAATTTAACAGTTTTGGATAAAATCAACAGTTACAAGAGAGAGTTAGGAGAATTATTATACAACTGACGCTCTTCCCAAGATCTGTTTCCTTGTCCGGAAATCTAACTGGTCTGATCACCCTGTTAAATACATTATTGCCCTGTAAAATTTAATTATCTTGTGCTGTTGCAAAGGGATGGAAGTTATGCAGGTCCTTTTGGTTTTAGCTTTTGCAAACACTTGCAGATGAGATCTAGAAAGGGCTTTGCATAAAGAAGTAGGCAGCTGTGAAGAGGCAGTGGTGGTGTGATTTCTGTCCTTGCTTTTTTCAGTCACAAGGGAGATTTTTTGTAGCGGTGCTGCCCACGTGGGCCTTATGGAGACACTAAGTCAAAGCAAAGGCTCTCCATAATTCTGAGAGGGGGAAGCAGGAAAGAAATGAAGACACCCATCACTGCCTTGAGTCACTTCAGTTGTTCCCCTTTCTCCAGCAGACTCAGTGTAGCACTGCATCAGTCTTTCTGCCATGCTGAGAAAACAACTCTGTCCCTCAGTTAGCAAACTGTAGCTGGTTAAGTTAGCTGAAGAGAAAAGAAGCAAATACAGCATCATTGCATGTGGTATTCCATCTTGATTTATGTGCTACAAGAGCACTGTGGAAGATTTGACTGCTGTAATTCAAATATTTCAGCCTTTTTGCAGAACCTGAGTTTTGTCTTTGAATGCTACAAGGATGCAATAAAAGCTGAATAATTGAATAGGTTTTTCCACCAAGATTGTTCATCACAAGGCAACTCTGGAATAGAAAAGCTATACACAGAAGTAATGCCCCTGTAAATCCTCAGAGGGATTGGGGCCTGCATCAGAGGGCCCCACTCCAGTCCGCTGGTGGTTTTGGACAAGCAAAACTTAATTCCTGATAGGAGCTCCACTAACAAATGAGTGAACTGTTGCTAGCAGTCTGTAGCTAAGAAAGAGAGGCTGTGTCATCATTTGGGCTGTTCAGCATGCTGGACTCTGACCATGCAATCTTTATTGCCAGAGATGAGGTGTGAGTCAGAGAGCAGAGCACAACTTCCAGCTCTGCTTTCCACCTGGAGCCTATCAGTAAGGCAATTATGAAAACCGTGTTAAAAATAAAATAAAATACAAACAGTGGTCAATGCAGAATAAACTTTAAGAAGCATCGGGGAGATAAAAATATATTTCTTGGGATTGCTGATCACTTGCACTTCCCTAAGTGGGTAAATCTGCAGAACCTAAGATGCTTCAGTGAAAGGTTTGGGCAGCCTGTTAAAGCACATCGTTTGAATGCCTGTGCTCTGAATGTGTAAGTTGAGGATTTATTTTAGGGGAACACTGAGTGTTGGATACATGCCCTGAGCCGTGATGTACTGATTGTCAGTGTGACTATTTCTAATAAAAAAGCGGAAGTTAGCCATAAAAATATCTTAACTGCTTTAGTACCCAGTACCGTCATTGTGGTTCTGTTGCGTCATTGTTTAATGTTTGAATATGAACAGCTTAAGGTACCACATATTAGAGTGAGTGCCATTTTTGCCCACTAACAAGGTTTTAATCAAGGCATTCACTGGCTCTAAATAGGCCTTTGCTTCTGAATTTGCATATCAGGAGGGGGCTGGGAGCATGAGTGGGTGGATGTCATGTCCCAGTGATTAATGATCTCTAGGAAGCCGAAAAGGGGAGAGTAATATACACAGTATTTCTACCCCCTGGAGTAGGAATGCAAACACTATTGTGCATATCTGTGCATAGTCACTGACTTCCTGGTAGCTGGAGAATTTCATACACTCCTCTGCCACAAATAAAACTGTCAGTGGAGTGACAAAGATCAGAAAGCCGGGCTTCATTTATTGAAAAGAATAGCTCGGACACAGTGATCCAGAAAATTAATTTTGTAGGTGTTTGGGAACTTGGTTGTTTAATAAGAAACTGGTAAAAAGAGAACTTTTGATGAAAGGCCCAAAGCACCAAATATTTGTTGAATTTCAGTCTGTTTTGTTTCTGACTATTCCTGAATTATTGGGGAGGAATAACTTCCGTGATGTAAAAGACATATCTTGAACAGGGATTAGAAACAAAACAAAGAGAACAAGCGCTCCCAAAAGTAATAATTGTCTGAATTTCAATTACTAAAAGAGCAAAAGGGAGATGGCACAGTGTGGAACAGCCACCCAGTCTGATCAAACCAGAACCAGCACATTTGTTGAAAATCCTGTTATGGTCTGATGGCCATGATTTGCTTTCTCTTTTGCTAATTCTTTGTTAGAATTGTATTACTAACTTAGAGGGCAGCTTCTAAGTAGATATTATTAAAAGTCATAAATGAAGTTGTTTGAAAAGTTTTCTCCATTCTTGGAACACTTCACTAGTCCTTGAAGTATCAGTGCTCATTGGGTCATTGATAGCTTTGAGGTCTGCATGGGTAAACCTGAATAGTTTTGTGCTATTTCTAAATACATCCATTTATAAGTTTAGTAGGACATCAGCAAGTAAATAATGACAGAATTCTAATCTTTGCAGCATCAAAATTATCATTTTGCATAATTTGTCTCAGTATTCAGGAACAGTACAAGCCTAAGTGTGTACAGTGAGAACAGGGTAGATAGTAAACTCAAGGGATGTGTACCCCACAAGAGACCCTTGCAAAGTAAGTCCCACCTTACTCCATTAAAGAGGAGGGAGGGACCCTGTGGTCTAATTAAAATCACTTAATGGCTCTTTGGAAAAGCTCCTCTTTGTGTGTTGTAGAATGAGAACACTGCCAGTTACTGAAGGGTGGTGCTTGGTAAATAAACCCGAGTCTTTTTTTAATGTGTCAAAAGCCTTCTGTATTTCATATATACTGCAAGCTAAATAAAAATGAAAATATTTCAGGGGACCTAAGAAATGGCCACCATGCCCTTCTGTTACAGCAGGAGGAAATGTTGTCTATATTGTATTTTGTCACATTAATGTTGGTAATGTGGATGAGTGGTAAAATGTTTTAAGTGTCAAGGAGGAAAAAGCTCTGACCACTGCAAATCAATGTGAGAGTTCCCCCTGCTGTCCTGCAGGATCAGCTGCTGCAGCTTGCTGCTGGAAGCTGTGCCTTATCCATGGGATGGGATACTGTGGGGGCTGGAAGTAATACTGCACTGCTGCTTTTGGAGCTTTTTGTCTTTCTTTTTTCTTGTTTGTTCCAAGAGCCAGCACTCAGGCGATAATGCAGGCCACCTTCTTTAAAACCCAGAGAGGAGAAACGAAAGCATTGTTTGAGTTGTAGGGACTCTTTTTGATTGCAGTTGTACAAGCAGTTTATGGTGAGTTGTACTCTGTTTTTAATTCTTTCTTCCAAATGAATAATGAATTTTCAAAATCTGTTTCAGCAATGCAATCAACCTCTTAAGCAATGTGCCTGTTTCTTGCTTGGATGTCCTTATTAAACCATCGTCCCAAGAGGAAACAGATATAAAATACAATGGTATGAATATGAGAGCTATTCAGATTTTACTGGATTTCATGGAGAAGAGAATAGACAAGGTATGGACTGCAGGGATTTTTCACAAAAGGGGCCTCTTTCACTAAAGCAGAAAGTGCACGTACATCAAGCTTTGTGTAAACCTTTCAGCCAGTACTTAGCACAAATACAGATGTTCTTCCTTCTAGATTGTGAAACACCTCAAAATAAACAAATTCTTGTGAAAATCTGAAGCTATTTGCTTATGTGTGTCTGAGGGTGAACATTTTGCTCTTTGTTTATGTAAAGTCCATATTTTGGCTGTCATATGGAACTTTATTGAAGTGTTCATAGAATTTGAAAAGGAAAAGTTTACTCTTAAAATGTTTTATTTGTATTTGGTTTTATTTTAGGGAAGCAGCTATAGAGAAGGCCTGACTCCAGTTCTCAGTTTATTAACTGAATGCTGCCGAACTCACAGGAATATCAGGAAGTTTATCAAAGCTCAGGTAAGTAAAATATTCATCAAAATTTGAATACAAAGCTAATGATGAACTTTGAGGTTTGTACATCAGTGCAGGACAGTGCTATAGAAATAATTTTTCCATCGTATAAATCAATAGATAGTATGGCCTGAGTTCCATGATACAGTTTGTAGAGCTGTTGAACAATAACATCAGGGATACTGTAAAGCTGTGTTAATGTGAGTCACCATGGATCATGTGAGATGGGTAAAAAACTCAGTAAGGTCTGTTCCCTGACAGACAGCATATAAAAAACATTTCAGTGCAGATAATTAAACTTTGCAAAGCTGTGTGGTGGCCAGTGAGAATACAGGTGTTTTGATGGGTTCTGCTTGAGGTTTAGTTTTACCTCAGCAGGAAGGACTTGTTGGGATTAGGACTTGTGTACCAGTGTGTATCAGCTGTTCTGTCAAAGTGTCCCTGGACAGAGGCACACTTCATCACTTTGTCTCCTAAAAGAGCTCTTTATTACAGTATGGACAGTATGGCTTTTTACAGGGAAAAAGATTTCTGTGCTGTGGTTAAAGACCTAAAGGATCTGTGTAGCTTGGTGGTTGAGTGTGGTGTTTTCTCTTTGTTTTGCTGCTTTTCCCAAGGTCAAGTGGAGAAAAGTTAAAAGATGAGCAAGAGAAAGAAATTGCTCCTCTGGTTTCTGCTGTCTTTCTACTAAGCTGCAGTGACTTTTGAGTTGCATCCTAGATGCTGCTCCCAGATCAAAGCTGTGCCTGAATTAATAAGTGGAGTTTAAAATGAAAAAGAGCATATATTTTCTGCCTCTTTCATCTATACCAGAAAAGTGGTTTTGAGGAATTTAAGGAAGTCATTCTTGTTGGTTTTGTCTTCATTCACAGCAGTTCATTTTTTAGGATACTTTGCCAATCTGTTAACTTAAAAAAAAAAAAAAAAGTTGCGGAGCCAAGTGTTCAGAAGCTAGAAAATGAAGTTGTCTGCATGTTTTTACGACATCTTGGCATCTCGATGTCAGGATATAATTGCATGCTGACTCCTGCCACAGGACCACTGCCTCATATAGTGCAGAGAATGGATGGATGTTGCTAACTGCATGACTGGATGTTTGATATTTTGAATTACCCTCATTGTTAAGTGCTGGCCTTGGGCTTTATTTATCGTGTGCTATTCAAATTGTGATCCGAAGACAGGATGATTGATTTCCTCATGGACTGTCCTATGGCACTCATCACTGTGTTAGTATTAGAGTACTCTAAAAACATTAATTCATTCTTACAACACACTGGGAAATGGCAGTCATGGTACTATCCCCATTGGGGGGAGTAAGCAGGGACAAAGTAAAATGTGTTTGCTAATTGTTTGAATAGTTAGCTTGAAAAAGACAGGGTCTGTTTTATCCAAAGTAGTCGGTACTGTAGCATTCGTGTAAGGATCAGTTCCCAGTGAGTGCAATTTCAGTAGTAATTGTGCTGTAATTTTGCACAGGACATGACACTTTACGTTAGACACCTAGAAGACAAAGGACCTGCAATTTCTTATGACAGTTAGTGACATACATCGTTTTATTCCCTAATAAAATATTGAAGATCCATAATTCTTATTAGAGTCTTGCAATCATTAGGTATTTCATATTATGGCCCAGATGTGTTTGCAGATCATATCATATATCCTGTGAATGCGAAAAAATTTACATAGATTTTGAGTCCGAAGGCATCCACACAAGGAGGCAGAAGTTAGTTTGCCAAAAAAGCCATCATTCATGCATCTCCTGCCTTTCTTGAAGGTTGAAGTCAACAATATTAATGACATCTAGTGAAAAAGCAGTGTGTTTGAGGAAATGTTAAATAGTGATTTCTCTAAAATATTTCTGAAATTTAGCTTGAGCTAAATTTATGAGTGTTTTATAAGTGTTTTCTGGTTGAATTATGCATTTCCTCTATGTGTAGAGCCCATTTTTGAAATTTAGTAGTAGAAACTTGTAGTGGAACTTGCAGTGTATTTTCCTGCTTTTTCATTAAGTATATCATTGTTCTGTATAAACTACACAGCATTTTAATAGTGTAAGTTTCCTTAGGCTGGTATTTCTAATACTTTTACCGGATACATGAGCAAAACAGAAGAAACAGAGAACATGAGGTTATGGCTGCCTGTTGACCAACACTTTTGGGACACCCATTTGTGCTCATGAACTCCTGATAATTGTATTTTTGAAGTTTACATTTGAGACTGATTATTTTTCTGCCCAAAATGACAGACCAGAAAACTTAAATATATTAAGAAGCAAGAGTGACTAGTAATGCATGTGGGCACAGTTGTCTGATTTTATTGCCCTTTTTTTTTTTTGAAGGACAGATTATTTTTTTGTTCTGTTGACTATATTTGTTTTTGCAAGTATTGGGTAGATATTTCCATGCATTTTATGCTGTTCTTGCCTTTCTTTTGTGCTGCCAGGTACTGCCTCCATTAAGAGATGTCTCAAACCGTCCTGAGGTTGGCACAACAGTGAGGAACAAACTCGTGCGCCTTATGACACACGTAGACCTTGGAGTAAAGCAAATTGCAGCAGAGTTTCTTTTTGTTCTTTGTAAAGAGAGAGGTAAAAATTACTTTTTCTTCTCCCTTTTGTATAAGGTCTTGCTCTTATTGGTGTATTTGCCTCTTGCTATAACTCTCAATTCTCGTAGCACTCTGGTGGGGTTTGTTTTGTAGCTGATTACAGCTGAATAATTTTTTGTATCCTCTTTGCAGTTGATAGCTTGTTGAAATACACAGGCTATGGTAATGCAGCAGGATTGCTGGCAGCCAGGGGCCTGCTAGCAGGAGGAAGAGGAGATCATTGGTACTCAGATGATGAAGATACAGACACAGAAGAATACAAATCTGCAAAGCCAAAGTATAGTATTGATTTCAATTCCACATATCCTGTTGCATTTTGGATTCTTTTGACATAATTGTTTTGGTTTTTTACCTTTTTTAGAGAGGCCAGTTTTGGAATGATATGTGCTTATATTAACTCTTGTCTTCTGCTGATTTCATGGTCTTAATTATTGAGAAACCAGCCTCTAATAATGACCATCATGTAATCAGATATGGTCGCAGGGGGGGGAAAAAGTCACTATGAGAATGATTTACCATCAGTCTGAATAACTACTTAAAATTCAAGAGTGGAAAAAGATTTTTAAGAAAACGATAGAAAAAAAATACAGTAACAAACTTAGCAAGGATGGGTTTTGTCCCAGATTTTTGAGGAACTCACATGAAGTTGCCAAGCTGCTAACTATTGTTTGTGGAATGTATCTCTCTAATGGAGAAAATAATGGTGTCAGATATAGCTAAAGGTTTTCACCAGAACTTTGTTAAAAAGGAGCAAGCCAGTAGGTCTACTTTCAGTTTTGATTGAGTTTCAGATTGCCTGGTACTAAAATTTTTGTAAAGAATCAAGTAGGTTGCGTATGTAAATATGGAAGGAGCAAAATAAATTCTGTGGAAGTCATGCATCAGGAATCCAATATATTTGTTTGAAGGATTCAGTGACCACATAGAAGGTCTGTTGATCTTTATTAATTGTTAATGATTGGGTGTTAGAGGTTTTAGTTTGTCATATTACATCTAAGATTGGGTGCCATTTTAAGGATGTTCTGTAATTGTTGATAGTGGAGATCTGAAGTGTTAACATTATTTTTCTGTTTTACTCTGTTTCCCTTGAATTACACAGACATGGTTAGGTATATGATGGGGGCTTGTGGTTTATTGAAAGATTCTTATTAAGATACATGAATGAAGGACAGGATTAAATGTGTGAGAATTAGAGGAATTACGTTGCTTCTATGCTAAGAAGTTAACTCTAAGACAGGAGGTTTCTTTTTATTTCTGCAGTTCAGGATTTTTTTTCTTGCTGTTTTCTCTCTGCTCTTCTTTCAAAAGCCTGACATTCAGTTATATACATATAAGTAGAACTATAACATCTATTTAGTTAAAAGCTAACACTTAAATGAAACATTCAAGACAACTGTCATTTGATTTATGCATCTGATTTTCTGTATTGCTGTTAAATGTTTGTGATTAAAATGTTTCAAAGGATAATGTGCCGTGAAAGTTTTTTTTAAAACTACTTCTTTGCTTTTGTTACCATTTCTGTATCACTGTTCACTTATATTAACAGTGAAAATAAAGCTGGCTTTGTAAATGCTCAAAGTAAAGTAACTTGATCTGGTTTGAGCAAAAAAGCATCATCATGGAAGGCCAACAGTTAACTAATTTAACGGAAAATTAACGGGAACCTGTCTTTATTTTTAAAATCGTGCCTGTACGGAATTAGTTTCAGACATGTATCTGTCATTCATTTCCCTATTTATGTCATTAGTACTAATGACATTGTCATTGTTGACATCATTATTGCCCTGGTTTCAAACTGTTCCTCTATGGGTTCCAACAAGAACTCCCAGCCCGTGCATTTCTGAGTACTGACAAGACATTAATACAGTGAATCAACAAGAAGATACAGTCACGATTCATGAGAAAATATGGTATAAATATGAACCTTGGCTATTTATAACAAAACCTTTCATGTGCAGTTCAGACAGTTTTAGTCTTGATGGTTTCTGTGAGTTCTTCCTCTTTCCTGCTATTAAGAAGTTAGAAAAGGTACTTATTCCTGCAGAAATGTAAACTGTGTTGTTTTTTCACCTCCAGCATCAACCTTATCACTGGTCACTTAGAAGAACCAATGCCCAATCCTATGGATGAAATGACAGAAGAACAAAAAGAGTATGAAGCTATGAAGCTTGTCAACATGTTTGATAAACTTTCCAGGTATTGTATTATAGCTGCTTTTGGGAGGCAGCTTGTAATCCTGGCTCTTTACTAAGGTCTAGTGCTTCAAAACAGTGCTAGAATCAACTTCTCTGCAGGATTAGGACCACTTTAAATGCAGAGAAAAATGTTTAGCACTTCAAAGAAGAGTGGTATGTTGCAGGACTTCAGAGGAAACCTCTTTTGGAGAGGATTGGACAGTATTGGGAAGATGTGGTGGTGAGGGGACTTGCCTCCTGAATAGATAGGCTGATGGTAATGAAAAGAATTTCTTCTTTTAAAGTATGGGACACAATCCAGGCCCAAGGCAAGTGTGCTTATTTTCCCCAAGTTAATGAGCAGCATCTCATTGCTTATGTCTGCTGTTTATACAAAGAACAAATACAGTGTGAAAATAGTTGTTGTCAGAAACAATAAATTGTATAATGGAGCAATTAAAAGGGAATTTACAGTTAAGACTTACTGTGGATTTATTAGGTTAAGTGTGGACTGGATTACAAATCAGCATTTGTAATTAGTTTTATGTGATGAAGGTAATACCATGAAAGAAATGGGTACTTAGTGTGACATAATGGTGTTACAGTATTGATACAGAGAATTGATCTTCAGTTTATAACTTTCTGTGTACGAAAGAACATGGACCTATGCTGTTATCTCTAGCTTTTTTTTCCCCCTCTTTGGCTCAATATGCCTAGAATTTACTGTTTTTTCTTTCCCCATACTTCTAGCCATATTGGAGTGATTGCTTGTAGTTTTTTTTAATTCATAAGCAAAGTTACATTCTTGAGAAACACTTCCGTAATACTAATTTGCCATTGAACTGAGCTGTAGGTGATAAATATATAAGTGCATCCATTCTTCAAACGTGGCAAAACTCAGCAGCTAGAAAAGTGCTTGTTTTGTGAGAGTCTGTAGATAGTCAGTTAACAAGATCTTTTGAGAGAAATTCAGCAAAACAAGTATTTTTTACATCTCTGTTTAGGAACATAGCCAAAGATACAGGAGAGTCTGGATTTTACATTAGCGGTCAAAAACTGAATGACAAGCAGGGTCAAAAGCAGGGAAGGAACTTAAAACAACTGATCTGAGACTGTCAATGAAGTAATTGGATATTTTGTCACATTATTTGCATGGAAAGCAAGTATAGTACGTCACAGTCTTCCTAGGAATGAGAAAAAAGTGCAATGCACATGTAATCTTAATTGAGCTACTCCGTACTGAATCATTGCTATGTTAAACTGGAGAATTAAGATGCTGAGCATCAAGGGCACCACAATAAAATGACTAAATGGTCTAAAATGTTTTTTGAGAGAAAGATTGAGACTGCGGATAAGCTGAGACTGAAGACAAGTCAGTGTCTGTCACTGCAGCAGTTACACAAAACCTCCCAATGGTTACTGTGGCACAAGAGCCCTTTCAGTTTGGAGGGTTGGAGGCACCTGCTGCAGTGCCTGCCATGGGCTGACAATAACTGAGCAGCTGCTGCCCTGTGTCACCACTTATCCTCTTGGCCAGCAGCATTGCTGTCACCTTGGGCTTTCTGTGCCCCTTACGTCCACCTGCAGTTTCTTCTATAGCACTTCCACTGCTCCAGGGCTGGCACTCTTTGTGGGAGGGTTTTTGTTTGTTTAGTACTGTGGGACAGTGTTGTTGATGTGACTCCTTTAAGGTGCTGTGATAACATGAATAAAGTCATTTCACTGTTCTTCCCACGCTTTTTGTTGTACTAAAAATTGGGGAGGAGGGAAATGCTGGCAGGACGGAAAAAGAAAGTAAGACTTGGATTAGGGAGGCTATGGGATGTTTTTCATTAATGCAATTGAGTGCAATTGTGGGCCTTGCAGATGTTAAACAACATGGGAAGTTGCCAGTTTTCTATACAAGAAGGAGTTAGTAACATGCTGATGGTAGTGGAAGTCCCTCCATGGTTTTGGAATAGGACACTTGTGCTGCCTCCAGCTTCAGCCCTTCAGTGCTGGGAGTTCGTGGACTTAAATCTACATGGAATGCACTTCTTACCCTTGGTTTGCACCCTACAGATGCAAAGCAGAGGTTGCTTGGTTGGAGTCTTCGGTTGGTTCTGGGGTTTGAATCTTGCTTTGAGGCAGAGTGCTCCTGCTTCTGCTGCTCTCTGTTGTCATCATAAGAGGGGAAATGTGCCATGAGCAGGTTCAGTCTGGTGCAGTGCTTTGCTTATAAAGGAGAGGAAGTTGAACAGAAACAAACAGCTTCTTCTCATCTTGAACAAATTTATATAACTTTGTGTAACCTGAACAGGAGCTTAGAGTAAACTTGTGTGATGTACAGCAAAACAAAAGGTTTGTTCAGTTCACTGGTATTGACCCAGTAGTGGAAGCTAAGCTTTAAAGAGTTGCCACGCTTTTACTGGAGAAAAGTATGAGAAGAAATGTTGAAGGACTGACAAACTTGCTTCTCTCCCTGAGTGATGGGGATAATCAGGCCAGTCTGTCACTGGGGTACTCTAGATTTGGCTTTGACTGGCTGAGTATCAGAACTCAGAAAACAAATTTGCTAAGCAGTACTACTTCATTGGAAAATTACAGCTTTCATTAATGGCTGCTGAATGTTTACACTGTACCCTTTGTGAAGGTTTATTGAAGCCATAATTACAAAGGGACATCTTTTCCCTAGTTCTGTAATATGCCAGTGGATTTTTGCTTTTCAGGTTTCTCTTTATTTTCAGCATTGGCACTGAAAAATTGAAACTTTTTGAGGTCATGTAAAACTGATTGATGCTTTTGGTCATTTCAGGTCGTACTTCCCAAGCTTTTCTATTCTTTTAGATTGTTGGTGTTTGGATCTGTTCATGGGGTAATTGACCATCAACAAGGCTAAATTAAAATTAATCACCCAGTTTTGATTTCTCAAAATACCTGTAGGAAAGCTGAATATTTTATTGTGAACCCATTTCCCCTGCTCCAGTATTTTAACATAGACTTGGATTCTACAAAAGCTTTTATAGAAATTAGTATTTTGCTCAAATTTGGCTGGGCGAGATTACTTTTTTAAATCATTAAATATATACAAATAATAAGTATAAATGAACATGAAAAATCTTGATTACTGCATTTCTTGGCAGATGTATATATTACTTAGGCTAGTCCTGGATGCCTGAACTTGGCCCTGATGTAACTCTGTGGGTTTTGTCTGCAGTAAGTGTCTTGTTAGTTAGTTCTCTGAGAATTGTTTGGTGACTGTAAATCAGTGTCCTCTGCACATGATGCACATCTTTGAGCTTTGAAAAACTCCCCAAATCTGCAAGGATTTAACTCAGCCTTCCATTTTTTTGCAAAACATCCAGTTAGCCACCTTAAGTCAGTGTTGTGTGATATTCTGTGTATATAATAGATTATTGGAGATACTCCGTGTTAATTAAAATGTCTGGAAAAATGCTAACATTTTTTCTATTATAAATGGTAGGTAGAATTGTATATTAATTGACTAATTTAAAATGTCAGGATGCTTTTTCCAAGCCAACCTTGTATTAATAGCAAGAATCCTTTTGCTGATAAAATGGTCTCCAATTACCACAGCTTGGGTTTTGTTGTACATTGAACAGAAGTCAACAAAACAAGTAAGAGAACCTGTCTAAATAAGGTACCCTACTCATTAAAAACACAAAATTAATCATAGGATCAATGAAGAAGGCAATGCTACATCGAGTTTGTTTTTTTCTTCCCCTTTCTAATCATAGAACAAAATAATGTTCCCTGAAAGCATAGGAACTATTATGTGGCACTCAATTATAAGGAGGTGAATAGGTCCCCAAGATGCTGTTTTATCAAAGGGGCAGGCTGGTGTTTACATGATGGCTGTTTGATTACAGACACCATCATTAATTCTGTGTGGCAGTGCTGCCCTGCAGCACAGACAGCAGGCAAGAGTCACCCTTCCAAACAAGGCAATGGTTTTTGAGTCGTTATCAAGCTAAATGACAAGCAGGAAGGCAGAACTTGTATGGATATATTTGAAGGGATATATATTTGAAGGGATATATATTTGAAGGGATCTCTTGGGAGATCTGGAAGTGGAAGAAGAGAATGCATTTTACCAACTGTTTAATTATGGTGTGTTTCTAAGTACACTTGAATAGAATGCTTTGTTTGCATTAGAAAAATGAGTGATGCAAGGTGCATCTGAGTATGTGGAAGGTCACATAAGGATGTTCAAACATGTATAAACACACACTTTGTGTGCTTGTATAGATCTTCATGGATACAGAAGAATTCCCACTGCCATCTACTGGGCTGAGGCCAGCGATGTTCTGCGCTATGGATGTGCTATAAACATCCAGTTTCTGGACAGTGAACTGTTTCCTGAGGCTCTGCCTGTCAGTTCCTGGCACTTCCTTTCCCACATTGTCTCTCCCTGTGGACAGTGAGCACATCCTCAGGTAGCCCAGGGTGTCAAAGCACAGATGAAGTCTCTGAGCAGCCAGAGTTAAATGGGCAAATTGCTGAGGCTGGCAGGGCTGAGACCCTTCCTGCCAGGTAAGGAGCAGCTCTGGAGGCTCTTGGTGGTACTGAAGTTTAGCTGAGTCGTGCCTCTGGCAATCCTATCAAAAATTCTGTTCTTTAGCAGAAAGTTGTTTTTGATCTTAGGAAGCTGGCTTTGTGGGCAGCCCAGACCTTTTCATCTGTCTCCCTCCCTCTGGGTTTTCCTTCTTTGAAAACCAGGAGTGAGCTTGGTGTGTGGTGTTCAGAGCTTGCAGTCAAGTCGTCACTGGTGAAAGGATGCCACACTTGACACTATTTTAGGACTAGATTATGGTTAGAAACAAAACAGGCTGATCCCTGCTTCTCCTCCTTCCTTTGGTGGCTTGGCATATTTGTCTTCACACAGTTCAGTTTTACTGGGTAGCGCTTGCCTGAGGAAGAATGTGTGGAATTCAGCCTCCTAATGCAGAGAGCAGCAAACCCCTACCAGCCCTCTGCCATCCTGCTCAGGGACTTGCAAAGCAGGAAGCTCAGGCAGGAGCAGAAAGGTTCTTGATAAACATCCTTTTTATTCCACACAAGGTGAGCTCAGCCTGATGGCTGATGAGCTCCCATCATTAAAGCCTAAAGCTAAAGTGGGTTGTGAAAGTGAGGCTGGAAAAGGGAAGCCTCAGAGAAAGAGCTTGGCCTTTATAATTGGCAAATGATGAGACAGGACTTCTTGACAATATTTAAAGACATGAGAATTGTTGTGAGGAGAGGGAGGTCCCCACATAAAGGAGCCTTGGGACCTTGTTTTCCTGTGTTTCTCTTTCCTTTTTAATTAACAAATTCTTTGTCCTTTATTAACTGTTATAATTCATTTATTACCAATAATAAAGGATAAATGGCTAGAAAATGATGTGGTTCCCTAACTTCTTGCTACAGTATTAAATGTTGCAATTTAAGAGCATGCTCTGGAATTTTAAAAACAAAAATATAGGATGCTTTCAGCTTAAAGGGTAAGTAGTAGTGCTTTTGTTCTTCATGGCTACATTTTTGCATTTTGGAGGACACTTGTTTTGTATGATGTTTAACGTTTGAAAGCCAAAAAGACCTTAGATGAATAGGGTTTTTTCTCTGTGGAAAGAAAAATCTTTGCTATCAGACACAACTCCAAAGCACTCCAGCTTTGCCTTTGGGGAGCCCCTACAGCAGGCAGGGTTCTGGTCCTCTTTGGACACCAAATTTGCAGTCTTCATAGTCTTTGTGTTCTGAGCCCTTTCAGTTCTGATTTCAGGTATTCTTTTGATCTCTTTTCCACACATTTTCAGTAGATTCTCTAGGAGTGCTGTCACTTGGGCAGAATCTGCACACTATGGGTTGCATTGCCAGAAGGGAGAGACTCCCTGGCAGTCCTTAAGTAATGGGAAGCTCTCTCCAGTCTGATTAAAGATAGCTCCTACTCTTCCTCATGCACTGAGGGAGAGCCTGGCCTGTGCTCTTTGATCTGGTCTTGCAAACCTCCTTCCCTGGCCTGTAGCTTCCCACCAGAGCTGCTCAGCCAAGCCACAGCAATTGTTTCTGGTGTGGCATTTGTGAGTTTATCGCTGCAGTGTCTGATTGTCACATCTGCACAAACAGCTGCATTTATCTTGCTGGTCTCTCTTCGAGAAGTGATTTAATTGCATCCTGACTGTACAGTGTCTGGGTATACATGCCTTGTGACTCAGATGTTGCCTTTCTTGCTGTTCCTGTGGGTGCATCAAGGTTGGATTGATTGCCAGCTGTGTACAAGGAATTGTTGTCCCTTTTTTCAGCCAAGGTAGTAGTGCAGACCAGGCAGAGAGCTAGTGAGGTGCCTTTGCTTCCCCACTGAGTGATGCAGTTTTATTGTCCGTGGCTTGGGAAGGTGGTAGATGTATGTTAAATTGACAGTTTTACTGGGCTGCCTTGCAACCAAGAGGTAAATTAACATCAAACCTCTGCTCCTTTATTTAAGGTGACTCCTGAATATTTAGAGGTATTTTTCCTTTTTTTTTTTTTCAGCATAAAATCAAAATGTTATCTTTGCCCTTACAGCTTTTGCCATAATCCACATATAAATGAGGTGATAAAAAGTAAGGATTAAATAAATCTTTGCTAATACTTTTTGATTGGCTTAATCAATAATTAATCATCTCTTAGATGAGGCTGTAGCTTGTGGAGTAGATATAATTGGATTAACTGCTGAGCGGCCTTTGGAGCTTTGAAGAGATTAAAATGGCTGTAAATCCTGTAATTAAACTGCCACAAACAAAAGCAATAGTATTAGAATCAGTCAGCTTTTTTTAAATGAATCAGCAAGTCCTTAACACACCCCTAATAGTGGTGTAGGCAGAGTCTGTTCTTTTAACTGATTTATTTCCTTCAACAAGATGAATATGTATCAGATCATTGTTTTAATTGCCTGGGCATATATTATCCAAAATGGCAGGTGAAATTTTAGGAAGAACTGGCTGTCAGAGAACTTTTAGAAGAAAAGCTAGTTTGTGTATCCAAAACAGTGAACCTGCTCCTTGTCTTGAGCCTATTAAGCACTGACTTTTCATGGTGTCTTTAATTGGCTAAGTAGGTTTGGCCTACATGAATGAAGTCTTTATCTGTCCTGCTCTTCCCCTCCCACCTATTTGGGAAGGTTTTTTGTGCCTTTTTCTTCAAAACAGAGGGCTTTAGCAGAAATAACTTCCTTTTAGAGGCTCATTAGGTACCGAAGTATATACTGTATGTGACTGTATTATACACATGTGAATTGATATGTGTGCACATGCTAATATGGATTTCTCTTTTTAAATCTCTCACAGGGATGAGCTCATAAAGCCAATGGGAGTGCGGCCGGATGGGACAATGGCTCCTTTGGAGGAAGCAGTCAGCCAGTACCATACCAGCAAGCAAGAGAGCTCAGATTCAGACTAAGGCATCACCTGCTTCACTCTCAATTCTCCTCTAATCCACACTTCTCCTTAGAGCCACATCTTTTATCCTCACATTAGCCAGCATCATTTTAACTGTTCTATTATTGGCATATTTAAATGACGGGTCCTGCGCTGTAATGTCTGAATTTTTATTATGTCTCTTTAGAGAACATATCAGTTTATTAGTTTATGATCTTTATTAATTTAAAATTAAATGTATTTCAAAGGGATAAAAAGTGAAAACCTACAGCATAAAATAAAGTCCACTTTCATTTTCCAGAATCCTGTTTTCTGAACTCTGTAGGTTTTCCCATTCTTGATAATCTTTTGTATTGTCTTGCCAGTCTTCCTCTTTATATAATTGTATTAATGAAGCGTGTTTACTTAATGGCATTAGGAGCAGAGGGTGTTTAGACTTAGAAGTCTGATTGACCTTGTGAGGCTGCTTCAGCTGGCATTGAGCAGTGATTTCAAAGCTCCCCTTTTTAAAGTGCCCTGGGGTTTCTTAGTGCTACAAACTTCTCCAGTTAAGCTGCTGCTTAAGATTTTAACCATGTGTCAGTGACAGACTGCTTCTAAAACTGCCTTTAAATTGGGAACAAGATGATGTATGTTGTATGTCTTCCCTCCCTCCCTCCCTGGTTAAGACCACACGAATGTACCTCCTCCTCCCCTTTTTGGTTAAGTAAAAACATCCCTATTGAAAATGGTGTTCAAGTATTGCACTTAAATGTTGCCATGAATGGGAGTGCATGTGCCAGCGTTTCACTGAATTGGGGCCTACTTTTGGAGATTAACTGCTATGCCTTGCTTCAAGGGAAGTCAAACTAATCAACAAAGAAATCTTTCCTGTTAGAGAGAACTTAGGAAGCAATGGGATAGAGAATGGGAAGGTGGAAAGGAGAAGGAAGTGCCACTGTCTATTCTGTACTCTTTAAAAACAAAGATTAAAGTTTTAGGTGTGTTGCACTGCTGTTGTTGCCTCATTGCCCACTTGGTTTCTTTCTGTGTGTTTCTCCCAGCATGAATTACATGCAGAATAATCCATGCCCTAGTTTTTAATTTCCCTGTTTTGTGCAGAAGTTTATACATGCCATTCACTGGGAACGTTTCAGAGGTTGGTGATGGTTCTCCAGTTTGTTTCCTATGACTTGACACTGGTTCTCTAAACTAAGGAAGTTGTTGTTCAAAGATCCTGTAAAGGGAGGATTTGGTATGAAACTGTACCGTGGTTGCTCATGTGAGGAGCTTCTGCAGATTATTTTAGTCTTCCAAAAGAGCTGAAAAGAAAAAAATAATGCACTGCTGTCCATAAGTTTGTGTTTCCAAAGGGCACTGCTCAGCCACAGCAATGTCCCTCCTGGTACATATGTAATAGGTAATGTCATACCTCTTCTCCATGACTCCAAAAGTGGAAGGGAGCAGTTGTCCAAGAGCTAGAAATGTGCTTGGCTGCATCTAAGCTGGATCTCAAAAATAAAATTCGGGGTTTAGCATCATCCACTGACTACTCTGAGCCCAGCACAGGCAAATATTGAGTGCCCTACAGGTGCAAAGAATTTGTGATTCCTCCCTGAGGAGCAAAACTTCCCCAGCTCTGTTAGTGAGGAACTGTCTCAGTGTTGGGGTTGTTTTGTGGGGCTGGGGAAGGAGTTGTTTCAGCCATGAGCTTCTGTAGGGGCTTTTTGCTATAGAGCATGAAGTACAGAGCCTGAAAAAGAGCAAAATCTCAATTGTTGTTTTACAAGCTGTAGAATATGCTCTTACAATTAGCTGGCTAAAGAGATTAATAAAACAATAATGGCTCCAGGGACCTTATTACAAGCAGTATAGCACAAGGCTCTTGTGGTCTGCCTCCTGTCATTTGCCACAGGGCAGCAACATTTGCAATAAATAGTTCTGTTTAGTTTATCTTGGAAAACAGATGCTTGTAGAAGGTTCTACAGACATGAGATGCTGCTTCAATTAAAAGGAAAAAAGCAAAGACCACACATAGGAGGTTCTGCTTGAATCCTCCAGCTCAAGAGTGGCTGTCACAACTGGCTTGCCTGTAGTGCAGGTGAATGTAGGTAAATTAATAACTTGCACTAGTGCGGTGCCCCAGAGCATCTCTTGTTCCAAGGGGATAGTTTGTGGAAAGGCTGCTGCAGGTTTTTTGGCTTTGCAATGTAACAGAGGTCCAACTTTAGCTGCACTGGCTGGAGATCTGGGAATATCTTGGGACAAAGGTCCCTCAAATCAGCAGTGCCTCTGCTTCCTTTTGTGCTGGCTGGTGTTTTCAGAGTCTCTGCACATGGTAGATTTCTCTTGGATGGAGAAAAGGGAGGTTTTGCTGGTTTAAAAAAAGGAGCTCCCTGGAATTTTTTGTGTACCGTGAAATTAGGATTTGCTCCTGAACTTATTTTCGAAGTTGAACCTCCAAAACTTGGAGGCTTAGGCAGCTGAGTCTTGCTTAAACTGGCAAACTGGGCAGTGTGGGGAAGGGTCTCCTTGCTCCCCAGCAGAGCAGAGAGGGGCTGCCTCTGGCTCTGAGTGAGTGTGGGACATTCCTGGCTGACTGACCATGGGAATCTGCTCCAACCTGAAATGTAATACCTGGGAGTCCCAAGCCTAGACAGCAACAAAAGGTCTGCTGCCTCTGCTACCAGAAGGTCTGACAGAGTCATCATAAATGTTTCTGAATCTATGATTTAATCCCACAGGGTATGAGTTATACTTTATTCTATGAAATACCAATGTTTATTATATAAATGCATACTTTTTCCTCCAAAACACTTGAGTNCATCCCACAGGGTATGAGTTATAATACAGAGTTATACTGTATTATATGAAATACCAATGTTTAATTATATAAATGCATACTTTTTCCTCCAAAACACTTGAGTAAGAAAATACTGTAGTCAGGAAAAAGAACCCTTCTGAGTAAAATGTCAGTAGATTTTCTAGTGGTGACTGTAAAGGTGCTAGCCAGTGGGTTTTGGGGACATAACACCTTTCATTCCCAAAAAGTCTTCCACAGTCACTCCCAAACCCAAAAACTTGTGTTTCGATCTTTACTTTGGCATCAACAGACCAAAGCAACACAGTTCTCATTAAAACTCATCAATGATTGGAAGCTTTGCTTCTCTTTGTTTCCCATTAGAGTTATGAAACAAAAGATGATGGGGAATTGCTGAAATTTCTCAGAGTACTTTGTTCTTTTGCAAAATAATACAGACATATTTGTTTAAATGTTCGTGAAAACTTCCTGGCAGGTATTCCCAAATATTAATTGAAACTTCATGTGCCCCAAAAGCGGTTTTCAGGAAAAAAGGTTGTTTACAATCTGTTAAAAATGTTGTGAGAAAATTACCAGAACTATAAAGAAAGTTGCCAAAGAGGAAAACCACATCAGCTTTGATGTTTTGAATGTACAACATTGCTGTATGTGTGTGTGGCCACAGTAGAATTTTTACCCTATATCTTGAGTTTTTCCAAGTACCTGAAAATCTGAAAAGGCTTAAAAAAAAAAAAAAAAAAAAAAAAAAAAACCAGGCAATAGTGTTATTTCTCTTACTGTTCTTCAAACTGTAACTTTCCCCCTACCTGGGTGAAAAATCAGTTGTCAAAGGTGGCTTTAAGGAAGAGAACATTACAATAAAGCTGTAGCATTACTGGGTTGCCAAGCACCCTAGTCTGAAAGAGGAGAGTAAACCCCAAAGTATACAAGATCCCAGATCTCCTGAAGGAGCATTCCACAACATTGTACTTCACCTTATTACCACAAAACAGCTAATAAAATCCTGTGCTTTAATAAGGCTGGCTGTAAAAAGACTCTTCCACTGTTCAAACAGTTGAGAGCCAGACTTTGCTGGTCTTTGAGCAACAAGTTAAACAGCTGCCCAGGTCAGATTCTTTTCTAGTCAAGCATGGAAAAGCAGTGATTTAGTAGTAGTGCAAAGATGTGGCTCACTTTTAACCAAAAAAAAAAAAAAAAAAAAAAAAA